>JAQBSW010004033.1:0-74296 GCA_029291075.1 Eudiplozoon nipponicum
TCGGAATGTGAAACCTTTCACGTTACAAAACACCCGAACAAATAATCTGGAAAGAAATAGACGCGAAAAAACATAATTATTAAATTACTTGTTACAGAACGTCCCAAAATACGTGCATAAATAAAAAATAGAAGACAGTGTTAGCAGGGGTATATTGTAGAAATCGAATAAACGTTAAATGGAGAAAATGAAATAAATACAGCAGGCCGAGGAAGTTACAACCGGTCAACAGACAGTATGCTTGAAAACTCAAAATGGCGCTCAATTCAAAGTCTTTATACAATCAAGTATTTAAACAAAGAAAGTTATGGAAAATAAATGAATAAATTCTTTTAAAATAAAATTTGTTTCAATCAGCCAAGGTGGTTTAAATTTATCAATTAATTTCACTTTAATTTTGGCGGAGGAATTATCTTCCTCCACAGTGTGCAGATTAATTGAATTGTTGGAGATCAATTAACTCCTTATATAGAAATAAATTAAATTTTATTTTTGAACTTCGATATGTTCGCTGGATACATAATACAATGTGCTTTTGAATTATTTTAATTTTTGGAATTTTCTTTTTACTCATTTTCGAAGATTTTGACTTTTCTTTGGTGATTTTTATAATAGTGTATTGTTGAGATTTTAATAATAATAATACATTTATTTGGCATCAAAGGCCAACTGGCCCGACCCATTGAAATACCAAATCAAGGGTAGGATATGTGGAGGTGAATGGAATTGTGACTAGCAAAGTATAGCAGGGGGAGGGGTTGATGAAGGGAAAAGTTATCATTAACATCAAGAAAGATCAATCTGGTTCAAACGAAGTTCCATTTGACTATTATTATTATAATCAAGGTTGCGGTCTTGATATAAACACCTGACCCATTAATTACTTACATATGTCAGTATAAACTAAGCAATTTTCTACACTGTAGCAAGGCTTAGTTCTACACTGACAGTCTGTAAGTACATATAATGGGTCAGGTGTTTAATCAAGACCGCAACCTGATTATAATAATTGTTATCACCACCCGCGCAACCAATGTTCGTTTAATTATATAAATGTTCATTTCAATTCCATTTGACTAGACAAGATCAATTGGAGATAGTCCATGAAGTGTCAGAGCTTCTAGATGAGTGTGGGATCGAAAATGATGGCGGACCGGAGGTAGACGTCGATCGATGGAGTCCATTGTCGTGGAGAATTAGTTGATGGAGCATAGCATAGACATGTATGGAATCTGCTGGATTGAAGCGAGCGAGTCTTGCAGGGTTCGCAGGCATCCGTAGAACGATGTTGTGATTGAAGGAAGACGAGAGTGAGTCGATGTCCGAAGCGAACCGTTGGTGGATCGGTAGGGCTGTTGAGTTTCCGGTCTTCCGCTGAAACAAGAAAGAAAAGAATTGGATGAGCAAAACGTAGTAAAGTATCCACAACGTGGATATGATGGGGTCAGGAATGGGCTGAGAAGTGGTATCAGTGAGTCGAGAAGGAAAGATTAAGACCAGAGAGGTAAAGTGGAAGATTAGATGACTGCCTGAGGGATTTCGCCCTCCGAAGTTAGTAAAGAGAATAGCCTGGGGTGAAGTAAATGTTATGGATTGAGAAGGAACCAGTTTCGTTTCCAGTCGGTCGTATCACAAAGAAGTTTGTTGAAGAAGTACTGATGGGCTGCATTTTTAAATTCGTGCTGGGGTAGGAGCTTTATGTCTGTGGGAAGAGCGTTGAAGACATTAGTGGCTTTGGAGAAGAGATAGATTTTTTTAAATATGGTGGGGGTATGGTTGGCTTGGATAGAAGAGTTACTAGAACGTGTGGCGTAGTGGTGACTTGGGTGGGCAAAGTTGGAGAGTGGTAAGCAAGTTGTGATCTTATGGATAAAAGAAATGACTCGAAGGTGACGGGTAAACCAAAGCAGTAGAAGATTTTTCAGGAGTAGGCGTTTCCGATAATTTTGGCATTGCGGGAAGACTCGCTTTAGAGAGTGAGACGACAGTAGTATTCGCTGGCGTAGGAAAGGAGGAGCAGAGCGTAGACCTTGAATAACGTGAGTTGGAGGGTGGGGTTGTTAGTCTTAAAACAGATCAGACGGGCCCTTTTGAAGAGTTTGGAAGTAGTGTGCGTAAGCTGTAGGGAGAAGTATAGGGATTTTGAAAAATGAATGCCAAGATGTTTGGTCGAATCTATTATTTCTATGTCGAGAGGGTAATTGGCAACCGGGATAGAGCAGAATGGATCCTTGGAGAGTTTCATTAGGCGAGTCTTGGTGGGATTTAGTTTGAGGCCGATTCTGCTGAGCTGCGACTGGAGCTCCGATATAAAGGGTAAAGAGGGGTTGGATGCTGTGGGGTTACTGAATACGATAACTATGTCATCTGCATATTTGAACAGCTTGAAAAGGTTGTCTTCAACCTGTATGTGCGCGAGCGTAAGGTTGAAGAGAATAGGACCAAGTACGGAGCCCTGGGGAACACCGGATCGGATATGGGCTGGCCTCGAGTGACTACTGCCGACTTTTACTGTCGCACATCGGTTTCGGATATAGTAACTGATAAGATTGAGAACGTTACCGCAAATACCGCTTCTCAGTAAGGCGGATTCGATTGCTGAAAATGACAGCGAATCAAAAGCCTTGGATATATCCAGGAAGAGGAGAGTGCACTCAAGACCTTTAGAGAAGGAGGAGTAGCAATGATCGAGAACACTAACTAAGTTGGTGGAAGAGGAGCGGCCATTCAGAAAGCCATGTTGATCATCGAGGAGATAGAAGTTTACATGAGACTTAATGGAGGGGTAGATTAGGTTGTATAAAATCCTGTCGAAGATTTTGGTGAAAGAAGGGACGATAGTAATGGGGCGGAGATCTTTAAATGATGAGATCGACGAAGTTCCATTTTTAGGGATAGGAGAGATCGTCGAATTAAGCCAGTACGGGGGAAGATAGATGATTTTGAGACAATGATTTATAACATCGGCAATCAAAGAGAAGACGTTCCAGCCTAGAAGAGCAATCATGCTGACCAAGACACCATATTGATCAAATTTGTGTTTAGATTTAATGTCTTTAATTGCTTGGGCGACGGAAGCCAGTGAGACGTAAAACCAGCGGAGGTTCTCGGTATCTCCGTTGTCTTACATCTCAATAGTCGGAGTGGGAGTGGAAAAGGAATCGAGGAGATAAGTCAGATAATCGTTGGCGAAGCAAGAGTCGTCTGACTGAGAGAAGTTAATATACGTGGTTTTGGGCTTCTGCAACAATTGGTGTTTGATGATAGCGAACTTTGCCCGGGGGTTAGGAGCTGAGCGGATGCGTCTTTCGGTATGAAGCGCTTGTTTGTTGATAGCCTGTTTAATGTGCCCATCAATGCGTCTCAGTGCGAGGGCGCGGGAAAATGACGATGTGCGTAGTTGAGAGCTGCGTGCGAGTGTTCAAATTATTCGTCGCGTGTAGGTGTTGAATATAGGCGGCTGAGTTAAAGTGGGAGGATAGGATGTTATGGACTTCGGAAAAGCATGAGGAGAGATTTTTGGGAGAAAGAGGTCCCTCCAGTTAACAGCGTCACAGAGCTGGCGGAACTCTTCCCAGTTGGTGAATCGCCTGAATGATTGGGTTTCTTCGCTAGGGGTGAAGGATAAGAGAGGTATGAGGAAGAATACCTGGCAGTGATCAAGATTAGGGAAGATCTCCCGAGAGTGAACATTAGTCACCTCGTTGTTGGAGAGTACACAATCCAGTTGGTTGTTCCCTCGGGTAGGAAAATGCACGAATTGGTGTAACAGGTTGTCCGCGAAGAGTAGAAGCAGTGGGTGACTTTTCGACGCTAGATTATGCCAGTTACTCATGGGGAGGTTGAGGTCACCCACAACGACGTACCGATCGGAGTGTAAAGAGAAAAAAGTAGATAGAAGTTGGGCCCCACGAGTGTCGTCGATGAGTGAGAAATTAGGGGGTCTGTAGACAACACAGGTAGATATGCTATGGTTATGGATTTGTAGCTGAAACGAGAAAAATTCCAATCCTTGAGCGTTCAATGTCGACAAGCGTTTGGGCATAAGAAGGGATAGGACATAGGCAGCTAGTCCGCCCCCTCGACCGACAGTTCTGTCGCTACGAAGAAACGTGTGACCGTGAATGAGGAAAAGGTCATCTCATTGGATGGAAGGGACAGCCACGTCTCAACAAGAAAGCATATGTCAATCTCGTTAGAGGATAGAAAAGCTCGCAGTTGATTGATTTTCGGCGTAAGTGACCTGCAATTGATGAGATTTGCTGAGAGTGCTCTGAGAGAGGGATGGTTAGATCGGGGAGGAGAAGCGTGCGGGGGCTTTCAGCTGGCGGGCGGGGCGAGATCTAGGGCTGATGAGGGTGACTGACTGCTCTTTGACGAGGATGGAGTGGTCAGCGTCGATCTGGATTTCTTTTGTCCCGCGTTTGTTGGGTGGGTGAGGTAATTGGAGGGTTTGAAAGCAAAAGGGGGACCAGATATCTGGGCTCGAGGGGGCACTCTGAAGCTGCGTTGATGGGGTGAGCAGGGACAGAGACTGATCAGGGGCTGAGACGCATTAGTCCTGGGTGGGGTCGATGATGGTTTCAGTAGAGGGAATTCAAGTTGATGGAGCTGGGTCGAAATCCCGTTTGGCCTTAGGCGACTTCGGTCTCTGGATCATAGCATCCGTCACAAAAGTAACTTGTCGTGGGGATGTGGACCTGGCGGACAAACTTGGGGGAGAAGTTGCATTATTTGGAGGCTTTGCGCGGCGTGGTCGGGCGCGATGACGTGGTAAAGCTTGACACTGTGTGGGGGGATTGGTTGCGGAGTATGGGCTAAAGGTGAAAGGAAGGCCTTCAAATCGGGAAGATATCAGTAGAGGTGGACTGGAGGAAGGGGCATCACCAAGGATTCCGCCGTGAACTGAGCGGCTTTTCTTTGGATTGCTCTAGCCCGGAAAGGCGTGATTAGCTGGAGGAGGGGGGTGGTGTCCGGTTGATGTGTTTAGGCTTTCTCTAAAGTCTTCTGTAGTAGCGTGTAGTCTCGCTTTAGTTTCATTTTCCCGGATGATAAAATAGGCGAGTGCAGTTTGAGATAACGAAGCTCGCCGTCCGACAGTCTTTTGTGCGAGGAGAGAATAAAGGCATGACCCTTTCCTGAAGTGATCTCTTTGAGGTGGCTAAAGTTATCTCCTATTTGACTGATGAGATATGAGACCAGACCGTCCTTTGAGAGGGGGAAGCGCGGAGACCATAAAACAGGTTTCTCTTGTTTTGATTTTGTAGGGCAACCTCCCTAGCTACTCCATTCAAAAACGCATCAGCTTGACGTAATAAATAGGGCTGAACGGTGGAGATTGATAGGTTTCCTGTCAGTGCTCCAAGTAATCATAAGATGTCCACCATTTGCTGCTGGAGGTCAGTAATATTGGAGATAAGTTTTTGAGTGAGGAATGGGAAGATGGGGGCTGGCGATGAAAGCTGGTTCATGGTGGAGTGAGATAGAAGAACAGATATAACGTAGATTACGATAGAAGAGAGGAAAAGAATGGGTATTGATGGGAAAAAAGAATGGGTATTAAAATGTCAATAATAAACTGGAAAATCGGGTGAGCTAGGAATAGATCCTTGATAACTGAAGGCAACTTCAAAAAAAATGCGTAAGTAAAATCCAGATGGGTTCTAGAGATGAAATTGAACAAGAGACGGGAAAATCGGGTGAGCCAGGAATAAATCCTTGATAATTGAAGGCAAATTCCAAAAAAAATGTGAAGGTAAATTCCTGGTGGATCCTAGAGGTGAAATCAGAAATGAAATCCCGAGAATCTGAAAATAAAAACAAAATAAAACGCGATATCCTTCAAAATTGGAGAAAATGTTGAAAACCACAAGCACGCTCTATCCGGTCGTTGCGTTCCACCCGACAAAATATACTAATTTTGAGTTACGTGGTACGCTTTGCTGCGTGGTTCTGGCTTGAGACGCTCTGCTAATAAAGTATTTAAGTTTATAAAGAAATTATTATTCTTCATTTACATTTCGGGAAGGATCTCAAATTTGCTTTAGGTAATTGACGTGGATATGTGTTTTCAAGGTCTGCAAATTTCGTTCTATTATCTGTGGTATTCAACAAAACTGCGAGCACACTTATTGTCATAATAAATATATTGTAATAAATATTATTTTAACATTATGGACAGTTTTGATAATATGGATGTTACAGAGTATTTAGTAGGATCACTTAAAAAATGTAGTTTTAAAGATAACCATGTGAGATTCTGCTGTTCCAAATTAAATGATCATACCGCATATATGGATTAATCAAGCCTGGAATTTCACAGGCTCTTTTATGGGAGTGACCAAAGGATCCTTTATGTGGAAAGATAAGCTCTAGATGATCATTTTAGCCACGATTCTATGGATAGCAAAGTTAAGCTCTCCATGTACAGACAACATAACCATTCTGTACGATTCGAAGAGGCAAAATTTGATTTTAAGCTATAACGAATGACTGACCTTACAGACATGTTTGCCTCGGCCTGATTCTGTGAAAAGTAATTTGTTTAAGCACAGGAAATTTATTACGAAGAATAAACCTGTGAATGCATTTGACGATATCAACCCAAGAGGATAGTGCAAATGACTGACTTATTACGTCATGATAAGATGGAAAATCAACTCTCATCTACATTTTATGACAGACTTGTTTCAAAATCCATCGGGCTTGATATTTCTTAAGAAGTTATCAAAAGTATATTTGTAACATAATTGCCTGCTAGATTAAGAGCCAGATTAATGTGAGTTCTCTATGCATTCTTTCTACAATACTGTTAGATTAGAGGTGGTAGGTAGTAATCTGTTGTAAGATGCATACTATGAACCGCGAGGTAGTTCTGAAATGATCGGATGATAAACATGTATCTCTATCAGTAATAATCTCATTGGGAACACAATAATTCGCTATCCATGCAGAGATAAAATCATTAGGGTCTTCATCTTCGAAATGATGTTAAGAGATATCACCGCAAACCAATGGGTGAATCTAGCAATCATAGTTAGAAGATAGCTAAAACCTTGAACATGGGTCACATGGATTATGTTGATGTGTACGATTGTTAGGTATGACGTTGTTAAAAAATGTTCCAACTTAGAATGAGTATGCCAGTTATTTTGTTCTTTTGGCATATGGCACAACCGGAGCGCCATCGCTTAGCATTCTACTTAAGTCTTTGACCTCAGAAATGATCTGTAATAAGATTGATAGACGTATTATTACCTTGGCGGGTAAAAAAGTGAATGAATTCAGAAATATTTCTCCGGAGGCTTGTGGGCAGAACGGGCTTGTGGGCAGAACTGACTAGTGGGGCTGCGTACCCGTGAAGTAGACAATGGGTAAACTTCCACACAGTCAGCAAACGAACTTGGTTGGATGACAAACTTTTGATATCCGAATATGAGTGTCACCGTGCTGTTCTGTTTGTAGAAGGGATGGTGTAAGCGTAATTTCAATGAGAATCACGGAGTTGGCTAAGAATTTCAAAGACGAAGGTGGTTGTGGCAAGACGTCTGGCCTATGTAGTTCGTCTTCAATAACGATTTGTTTGCTTGTTACATGAAAATTGGCAGCTGCCTATTTACTCTAGTTGGGTAATTCGCGATAGTTGAAGTCAGCTTAAAAAAATTATGCTAACTAATGGTGCATGATCTGTAAATAACAACAAATCTGCTGCTATCTATGACGCAAATGAAATAGCGCATCCCGTCATGGATGGTGAGGAGTTCTTGATCGAAAGTGTTGTATCTAGTAACTACTGGTTGTAGAGTACGCGAGTACAAAAAATAGACTTCCGATCTCCATTGATATTTTGTTACAAGTTGGCCCTAAATGAAAATTCATAAGCATTAGTTGTGAGTAAAAAAGTTCATTAGAAAGCAGAATGTGTTAGTATATTGTCATTTGCTAATGAGTTGATAGCATGACGAAGCAGTTCCTCGTCATCAAATGACTAAGTAATAGTAGAATTTATGCTTAGTCATTTTCAATTCCACAGATAAAAACATTAAGGATATAGTTACTTTGATAGGCGTGGAAGATACCAGCGATAGTAATTGAGAACTCACATTATATCCTCTAAGTCATCCAAAGTCCTTGATGAGACCATGCTTTTGATCAAACAGGACTTAGACGGCAAAGTTTGTATACCTTGAGGTTTGATACAATGCCCTAGATAATCAACGGTTTCAGTTGCATTTTGTATTTTGTCACAATTGATTTTGAATCTGTGATTCACTAAGCGTGATAGGAGATTTTTTAGATGCTTGACATGAGAGATTAAGTCAAGATTAAAAACCATAATGCAATTAATATATTAAATGCACTAATAGGCGTCATCGCGGAGAGTGATGTCCAAATGTCTAAGTGGCTTACTTCAGAACAAAAATGAATGTAAATGTATTCAAAAAGTCCGAACGAGTGATGACTGCAGTTTTTCCTATATCTTCTGGCGCTAACGGAATGTGGTGGTAGGCTTGTCTAAAGTCAACCACTGAAAATTAATTTCTACCGCTGAGTATTTCAAGCAATGTGTTTATATTTGGAATGGCGTAAGCACCGGATTTGGTCACAGAATTGAGCTTGCGATAAACTCCTCAGGCTTTTTATGATTCGGTTGATTTAGCTACCACGTGCATATGAAAGATTTTAATGGTTTGATGATGCGCTTTGCAAATAATCTTAAAAAGTTTTCTTGGGCAGTTTTCAGTTTAGCTGGGGTAAAGGTCATTTTTTAAGTGCGATAGGTTCAACTTATGTGATGATGTTGTGCGTCGTGTTTGAGACACGTAGCTCTGACTTGCTGAGACCGAACAACAACTTGTGTTCTCGAAGTGCTGCTGATATTTCTGCAAAAGTATACACTGCAAAAAGGGCTTTATGACCTGTAACTAAAAACGTTCTGAGGCAAGTGTCCAAAAATTTGCTCAAGTCCGCTGGAGGGGTCAGCGATCTTTTGATAAACAAGATTACCAATTAGCTGATACATAAACTAGAAATCAAGTCCTATTATGTTGTGCAAGACCTTGGCCACGATAAAGTTATGAGACAATTCACGCATAAACATACATTCAGAGAGCGATGCCGGTGAACATTTGTGGGAAAAGGATACTCCGTATATTTTACAAGTAGAACATCTAAAGACATCGGCCGTGGAGTCACTCTTACGAAATAAACTGCAACACCTGTGTCTAGGATGAATTCTTCTCCTTTATTAAAATCCAGAAGATGCAGAAGTACGTTGGGTAGCTTTACTGGGTCATATAGGCAAGTAGGCTGATCAATATGCATGACATCAATTGTACTGTCTTTGAAATAAAGTCTACTCGGAATCAACATAAACTGCAGCAATAGGCGTTTGGATGTTAATTATTTATTTTTGCGTGAAGAATATGCACTGTTATTCTGATGTTGCTTGTGGTCAGTCACAGAAGGAAATTGGTATTCGTTTGGTAAATTTTATGAACGTTGCAGGCAACTTCAACCAGTATAGAAATAATTTGGGAGAATATCGAGTGAAAGATCAATGGAATTTATATTATAGTCTGTACTGATTTGAGTGGAGGTTTTGATCAGCGCGTTAATTATCTGTTGCTGTTTCTAAAATGTAAATTTAAAAGATTTTAGACAAATCTGAAAGAGATCAAACTAAAGAGGATATTTTAACATCATCAGATGAGAGACGAGAGAATGGACACTCAGCTAACTTAAGTTTGAGGATAATCATGTTAGGAAGTAGCTAACATGACATTAAAATGAGTACATTAAAATGAGTACACAGATGACAGAAGGGTACGGTGGTGACCATGAAAACAATTATCTACGTGAATTGACTGAAGCAAATTTGGGATCCTTTCCAATAATGTGTATTAAGAATACCGTTACTTTATAATTCAATAATTTATTGACAAAGAGTATCACGATAGGACCACGCAGCAAAGTTTACCACGCGACCCAAAATCTCTACTCCAACTCTCTTATCATCATTCACAAAGACAAGTCAAAAACTTCGACGATATGTACAAAAAAATCTTCCAAAAAATTACAATATTTTTTGAAAACACATTATAGTTTTAAGAACACAGCGATAACATCAAATGTACAAAAATAAAATTTGATTTCATTTAAATGAGGAGTTAATTGATGTCCAATAAATTAATTAACGTCCATATACACCCTCATGTTTAAGATGATTACTCATACATTTCGAAGTCGTTTTTCTTCGGTTGCTTGATGACTCTTCCAAAACGAGTTTCATTTGCTGTGCTGGTACTTCACTAGGTTTCACTTTCATATTGCATTGTCCTCTGTCCTCAGTCGTCCTGGTTTTAATCCTTACTTCTTTCCAGAATTTATTTGGCTCTTCCGTTTTCTCACATATTTTTGAGTCACATCTCACCTCAGCATCTTGATACTTTGATAGATACCGTTCCTCAGTCTCCTCCTCTGTCAATGTAAACTGTAAATAGCAGCGATCCAGTGCTACAAACTCTACTGTGCCATTTACTTCTATAAATGCATTTTTATCAGTCATGTGATTGACTTTATATGGCTCCTTATAGAATGAAGTCCGAAAATTCAGTCTGTTCTCGTTAGTTATGCATACATAAGAGGCCAGCTTTATATATGAAGATACATGGCATTTAGACCTTGCACTTCTAGTTTTGTTTGGAGCTAAACGACACATTTTATCTCTCAATGCTCCAACAAACCAATATACTGAACTAGAGGCCCAATCGAGACAACTTGGCGCTTCCATTAGAAGATCTCCAGGTAATCTCAATGGCTCTTAATAAACAAGTTCTGCAATGGATGTTCCTAACTGAACTCTGTATCTGTTTTGCATAGCCAGCAAAACTATTGGCAAAGCATGCATCCAACTAGATCCACCAGTGCACCGTAATAAATCATTCAGCTCTCTGTGCATTCTCTCAACCAACCCATTAGCTATAGGATTATGTGCATGTGTGTGTCTTACTTCAATCCCCATAATATTCACTGATCTAATAAAAGTTTAGATTTAAACTGGCTACTACGATCAGTAGTTACCCTTACCGGTACACTATATAGTGACAACAAATTATGCAAAAACATTAGTAAGACTTCTTTAGCTGTCATGTTCTTCATGAATTGCTACCTCAAACTGACGACTGAAACGATCAACCATCGCAAGTAATTACTTCTGGTCAGAAATTTTGAGCATTTCTACTATATCAATATGTACATGCAAGTATGAGTATGACGCAAAACTTTACAAGTTTTAGACCGGGCACATGTCCTTACCCAAGCTCTTATGTCTTTCGACATCTTAAGCCATACATATCTATCGTGACAATCCTTAAAGATGCCTTAATCGAATGATGACCAAATTCATGCAGCTGTTGAATTACCTTATACCTTAATTCTAACGGTACATTAGGTCTAGGTTGGCTCCTGAAGATTTCACATAGTAACAACTTATCTCCAATCTTCTTGCGGATATACGTAGACTTTTTTGCCATCCCAGCTACTGAAGTACCAAAAACCGGTGCTTCCATCAATTGCCGGACAAAATCATTAGAAGATACAACAGAGCATACGAATGACTCTGAACGAATCATATCTTCATCTGATACCTCTGGTCTACTGAGAGTATCTGCCTCCATATTCCTTTATCCTGAAATATGAGTAATGGTAAAATAAAATTCTACGAGTCGGGTTATTTGTGAATTCACCCGCCGAGAATAATTTAGCCTATTTGTTTTCCCTAGGATACTTATCAACGGCTTATGATCAGTTAATATCGTAAAATGATGTCCATCTAGGAAGTGCTCAAAATGAAGCGCTGCAGAATAAACCGTCAGTAACTCCTTCCCAAGCGTGTCATATCGCTTCCCGCGATCTTAGAGTTTCCGACTATAGAATCTAATCGGCTTGACAATTACATTATCCTCCTGATATAGCACTGCCCTATGACTACATCGGAATCATCTATGACCAGCTCAAACGGTTTAGTCCAAACCACAGGTGTTAATATGGTAATTTGGCTTAACAAATCTTTGGCCCTATGGAATTTCTCCTTGTCGTCTTGGCTAAAATGAATAGGTCAGGACTTTTTGATCATGCTCCGGTAACGAACTAGACGTCGAGTTAGCGACCACAAAACTCTAGCTAAATCTGATATAAAACGACGATGATAGCTAATCATCTCCATAAATCTACGCAATTGACGTGCAGTTCTTGGTTCTGGCACACCCTTGATTGCTCTGACCTTATCTTGTAATGGTTTGATTCTAACCTTGAAAATGGAGTGTCCAAGAAACTTAACAGTAGAGCAACCAATCCTGCTCTTTTCTGGTTTCACTACCAATCCATAATGTTCCAGCTTAGATAAAACGACGTCTATGTGATACCGCTGTTCCTCTATAGATTGACTATATATAATGATGTCATCTATATATACACTAGCAAATGGACAGACTTGAAGAACTTTCTTCGTCAGATGCTCGAATATCTGACTTGCATTCTTCAAAACAAAAGGCATACATAAGAATTCATGCGATCCTCCTCCAGGAAATCGCACTGCAGTGAGCGGTATAGATTCTGCCTCCATAAATACTAAATAATGCACTTTCTGCAGATCTAACGTAGTATAAACCACATACCACATTATATCCCTGAACAAATTAATCTGGTTCGGTAGAGGATACAAGTCGCCTTTCGTTACCGAGTTCAATAGACGATAGTTACCACAGACACTTCATTGACCTGGTTCAGGTTTAGGAACTATCACTATTGGAGAGGCAAAGTTGGAATTTGAACGCCTCCAAATTCCTTCTTCCCTCAACACCTTAAATTCTTCAAGTGCAACCTGCTGCTTATGTTGTGCTAACGGTTGAGACTTCGGTGAACAGAGTAGTGGTTTCACCAACTCGATTTGGTGTTCTATGCCTGTCTTTAATCCCTTCCGCGTAGCATTGAAGGATAGAAACACGGCCAGGTGTTTCTCGATGACATCCATCAAGTCATCGGCGACGACGTGTCTGGGTAGTCTCATTGACCTAACTATTGAGGTCCCAGTCTCAGCTTAAATCACTATCCCAGTACCTTGTCCAATGGTCCTAGAATTGAGAAATAAAGTGAGATAAAAATTGATAAAAAAATCTATCCCAAGGATGTTATTCTTTATATCAGCGACCAGAAAATTCCAGTAAATGGTGATTTCTGCCCCAATGTCACTGACAATTCTTTAACTCCCTTAACCTCAATTGGACTTCCATTGGCAGCCCATAGTTGATAATCAAATGTGGGGCTATCAATTTCCACCACATCGGATCGAAATATGCTCACGTCTGCATCCGTGTCTATTACAAATATTTACCTACTTATTTCATCTGTTATAACAAACGTATTATTGCTATAGCTAGCAACCTATTTGAGATTACCTTCCAGCAGAAATCTAACAGATTGACGGATCGTATTACTGCGCTTTTCTTCTATTGAAGCTTCCGAACTCAACTTCGATGATTTTAGCATACCTTGAATATGCATACCGTGGAGCCTTGCATGCGCAACTCCCCCTTACGGTTCCTACTAACGGGAGTTATACTAGTTTTTGTGCGGCTTACACCAGGCCACAGGAAGAGTAATTCCTTTCAATCGCGGACCACCTAACCTTGGAAACGTGTATTCTTCTCCCTGAAATGTTACAAATTAAGCTTATTTACGATGCGTAATGCACCACTCTCGTGGACCTTCAACATAAACATCCAAAGTTGCTTTTAATCTAGCAGGCAATTCTGCTACAAATATACTGTTTATAACTTCCTCAGAAATATCCAGCCCGATGCATTTTGAAATAAGTCTGCCATAAAATTTAGATGGGAGTTAATTTCCCATCTGTTTCTGACGTAACAAGTTAGTCATCTCTTCTATCCTCTCGGGTTGATACCGTACATGAAATTCTTTGACCAGAAGCTCAAATGCATTTACAGTTTCGTTTTCAGTGACAAATTTCCCGAGTCTAAATAGATTCTTTTTTACAGGCTCAGACAAACAACACCAGGCCGAGGCAAACTTTTTCGTTAGTTTAAAACAATATTTTGCATCTGTCACCCATTCAGAATGGTTGTCTGGTCTGTAAATGGTGAGCTTAACATTGCTATCCAAAAAATTGTGGCAAAAGCGATCATCTACATCACATCTTTCCGCTTAGAAGATCCTTGCGCGGTCCTCATTTTTTGTAAAGGCCCTTTGGTCACTACTATAAGAGAGCCTTTGAGATGCGATGTCCGGATAATCCATATATGCGGTATGATTATATAATTTAGAACAACTAAATCCCTCACAATTATTATTTAAACTACATTTCTCAAGTCCAACAGATAATTGTTCTGTATCCTAAATATCCAATAATGTGTATTAAGAACACTGTTACTTTATACTTCAATAATTTATTGACATAGAGTATCACGTTAAGACCACGCAGCAATGCGTAACACGCAACTCAAGATCTCCACTTCAACTTTCTTATCATCATTCATCAAGGCAAGTCAAGAATTTCGACAATATGTACATAAGAAATTTCCAAATAAATTTTTAAAATTTTTAAAACACAATATTGTTTTATGAAACTAGCGATAACATCAAATGTCCAAAAAATAAAATTTGATTTATTTTTATGTGAGGATTTAATTAATGTTAAATAAATTAATTAACCTCCACAACTCCATCAGATGTGCGACAATATAGAATAGAATAGAATAGAATATCCTTATTTGGATTTGAACCACACATGTTCCATCAAACAGATTATAATATTGGCAAATGTGCAATATAAAAGAAGATACCACATCACATAAATATGAGCAATTAATCTCATATAGATAAGTAGTTCTCTCTAGTTATAATGTACAATATATCAACATCTGAAAATTAGGCTGTAATAATTATTATGATATAGGAAAAAGAACGATCTTATAAATTAATCGCATTTGTACAATAATCGATTATATAAATAGTTATAGATTCATCATCAAAGTTACAAAATTTAAGGTATAATTTGAGTGTAGCACCATGCAAAAAATGATAATCATATAAAAATTTAAAAGGCATCTTAAATGGAGACGTATCTCTAATCCCCTTTGGCAATTGATTGTAAATTTTTTAAATTGTCTAAAAAGAGAATAACTTCCCCGCAACATTTTCCACCAAAGGAGGAGAGATCGCCAAATTTCCAGATCAAGTTTCAACTTCATGAATCTTTCTTATTGGGGTCATAAAGACACCAGTCCAGTGGTTCAAATAGAAAGCTTTTATGCAATAGCACATCCTCGGAAACCATAAAGTTTGCAATGATACAAACTCTAATCTACTGGCGAATATAGTGCAGGAGACAGAGCTAATTTGATTCATAACTTTTCTTTACACAGCTTCTATCTTGTTGGATAAGGCCTTTATAATGGATTCCAAGTAGCGGCAGCATATTCTAGTATCGGTCTAATCCAAATGATGTACATTTTTAATTTTATATCGTTTGATAAGATATTTCTATTTATTAGTGCCCATCTGTTCTTAGCTTTGCCTTCTATCCTTTCAATATGTCTCCCAGCAGAAGCTGTACATTGAATAGTTATGCCTAAAACCTTAATTTCTGGCTGAAGTGTAATATCAAAAACAACATTAATCACAGCATCATGAAAATAAACATAATTAAATTCAGTTCTGTTACCTATTTTTAAAGTTCTCGTCTTTTTACTGTTTATTTTCAGCCCTAGTGTTATCAAATGCCTACTTAGATCATACAAATCTAGTGTCACATTATTTTGGAGAAGTCGACATTTTTGGATCAAGTAGAAAGATTATTTTTAAATCATCAGCAAATTTGCAAACTCAGCCGTTAAGGATCTTAGTTTACAAATGTGCAAATGCGATTTTAAATAAAATTGGTCCCAAAAATTATCCTTGTGGAATTCCACGTGTTAATTTTTCGATTTTTATTTTAAATCATTCTTCGATTATATAGATATCATATAAATAAACTAAAAATATTCGGATCAATATTTCATAAATTAATCGCCTTCAAAATAGCATCAGAAAATATAAAGTCAAGAGCTTTTGAGATATCTATAAATAAAATTAATGCATCTAACTTTTTCTCCTATTGTGTATTTACATGTCGATCTATCTTTCTTAAAGCCATGTTTACATGTATCAAAATCAACCGGAAACATACAATATAAATGATCTAGTATTAGTCATTTTATTATTTTCAAAAATTAAGGGATAATAGAGATTAGTCTATAATCATTGGCGTACGTTGGCTTACTTCACTTTGGCAACGGTTTAGCTACTATCGTTAGAATATCGATTGGGAATTTTACATTCTTCAAAATTCTATTTATAAAATTACAGAGCGCATTCATAAAAGTTAAAGGTAATTAATGTAGGTTATCAATCGATATACCAAGATGATCTTTTTTTATGTTATTTTTAACATTAATTTTATCAATGCATCACTGTCAATAACAAGTCCTGGTTCTCGGTCTCCCGATGGATCAGGTAGATCCATGAAATTGCTTTCATTCTGTGGATTACATATCAAATTGCCAAATACTTAATCCAATTTACAGAGAAATTCATACTCAGTTTTATCCACAGGTAATATGTGCTTTATTTTCTCCTTTTATTTACTGTAAACTGTGAGGATTTTGTATCCTAGTCTAGGATTTGTCTAAAATAATTAGTTCTGATCTTTGACGGATTATCAGCAGTGATGAATTAAGTTCTTTGTCAATCAAATCTAACCTCATTTTTTGATACTATTGATAAGACTGCACTACGCGGGCGATTGGACACTAAGCTAACTTAGGTTTGAGGATAATAATGTTTGGAAGTAACTTTCACAGCATTTAAATGTCTAAAATAAAATCCTTTTGCACGGCATCATTTTTACTATCCTCTAGATTTAATCTACTTTGAATGAAAATATACTGCAAAAATAGGCGTTTGGATGTTGATAATTTATTTCTGCGTGAAGAATATGCACTGTTACTCTGATGTTGCTTGTGGTTAGTCACAGTAGAAGATTGGAATCCGTTTGTTGAATTCTCCGAATGTTGAAGGCAATTTCAAGCAGTATAGAAATACTTTTGTAGAATACCGAGTGATAGATCAATAGAATCCTTATTACCGTTTGCATTGATTTGAACGGAGGTGTTGATCAGAAGGTTATTTAACTGTTTCTGAGTCTATGTGGAAAATTTCACAGATTTTAGTCAAATCTGAAAGGGATCTCTCGAAAGAAGATGTGTAAAATAAAATCATTTCGCATGGCATCATTTGTACTACCTTCTAGATTAAATATACTAGAAATCAAAATAAACTGCTGCAATAGGCATTTTGATGTTGATTAGTTATTTTTGTGTGAAAAATTGGCACTGTTACTCTTTTATTGCTTGTGGTCAGTCACAAACGGAAATTGGCATTCGCTTGGTAAATTCTCCAAACGTTGCAGACAATTTCAACCATTATATATATATATATATAATTTTGGAGAATATTGAATGAAAGATCAATGAGATCTCTATTATCTTCTGTACTGATTTGAGTGAAGGTGTTGATCAGCATGTTTATTAACAGTTGTTGTGTCTATAATGTAAATTTAAAAGATTTCAGTCAAATCTGAAAGAGATCACGCTAAAGAGGATAACCTTACTTCATCAGATGTACGACTGGAGAATTGACACTGAGCTAAATTAGGTTTGAGTATAAACATTTTTGGAAATAGCTTACATAACATTAAAATGAGTACAATAAAAACGTATAAGGAGACTTACATACAAAAAAATTAAATTTAAAACATACGTTCCCAGTAAATTTTAATGGTAATAACAAACCGCTTACCAAGAAACTGCATCCACTAACCGAATTTCATATTTTGAACTAATTGCCGCCCGTAAATTCGCTAACCTTACTTTTTGGAGAATATCGAGTGAAAGATCAATGTGATGGTTATTGTCGTTTGTACTGATTTGAACGGAGGTGTTGATCGGCCGTTTTTTTTAACTTTTTCTGTGTTTATAATGTAAATTTTTAACGAATTTAGTCAAATCTGAACGGAGTCTCTCTAAACAGGATAGCCTAACGTTATCAGATATGAGACTTGGAAATGGACACTGAGCTTACTTAGGTTTGAGGATAATCATGTTAGGAAGAAGCTAACATATCATTAAAATGAGTACAATAAAGATATATAAGGATAATTACATTCAAAAAAATTAATTTAAAACTTACGTGCCCTTTAAATTTTAATGTTAATAACAAGCCGCTTAACAAAAATCTACTTCCATCAACGGAATTTCAAATTTTGAACCAATTTCCGCCGGTAAATTCGCCAACTTTACTCTTTGGAGAATATCGAGTGTAAGATCAAGGAAATGATTATTGACGTCCTTACTGATTTGAGCGGAGGTGCTGACCAACCGGTTTATTAACTGTTGCTGTGTGTATAATGTAAATTTCAAAGATTTTAGTCAAGTCTGATAGGGATCTCTCTAAACAGGATAGCCAAACGTCATCAGATGTGAGACTGAGGATTGGACACTAAGCTAACATAGGTTTGGAGATAATTTCGTTTAGTAGTAGCTTACAGAAAATTATAATGAGTACATAAAAATCAATTCGCATGACATGAATTGTACTATCTTTTAAAATAAATCTGCTAGGAATCAATATAAAATGCAGCAATAGGCGTTTAAATATTATTTATTTATTTTTGCGTGAAGAATATGCACAGTTTCTCTGATGTTGCATGTGGTTCGTCACAGAAGGAAATTAACATCCGTTTGGTAAATTCTCAGAACTTTGTAGGCAATTTCAACCAGTATAGAAATAATTTTGGAGAATACCGAATGAAAGAGCAATGGGATCCTTATTATCTTCTGTACTTCTTTGAATGGAGTTGTTGATCAGCATGTTTATTAACTTTTGCTGTGCCTATAGCGTAAATTTAAAAGATTTTAGTTAAATCAGATGTGAGACTGGGGAATGGACACGGAGCTAACTTAGGCTTGATGATAATCATCTTTGGAAGTAGCTTACAGGACATTAAAATGAATACAAAAAAATTGTTTAAAGGCACTTTCAGTAAAAAGTCAAGTTTAATGCTAATAACAAACCGCTTTACAAAAAAAGGATTCCGCCATCTGAACTGAAAGTTTGGTACCATTTTCCGCCATTTAATTCATCAACTGTACCAAATATCAGCCGGTACAATCGCTGTTAAAAATTAAAACTGCTATAACCACAAATTTCGTTGAAATATTCAAAATTAAACAACAAAGACACGATGATCCTGTTATAAATATCTGATAATGTTCTTATTAAATGTACGTTTCACCAATAATTTCTATCCAAAATATGTTAGCACATCACAACAGTTTCAATGCGCTCTCTTCCTGGGGCGGTCGCATGTTTAACGCTCCAGCGAATGTGCTGTAAAGCAAAACAGGGATCCAGAGGGAGCAGTTATCGTTGCTTGTCCTTAATGGAGTCTATGAGACATACCCCGAAAAATGCCGTGAGAGTTTGTGAGTATTAGCAGAGTGTGGTTGTCCAGGAGTCCTTATAGACACTGGCTTCTGCACGTGAACAAGTAGAATTCTCGAAGCACGGTATGTTAATCACTGTTGGAAGGCCTTAACTAGTCTTGTTGAAGGTCTGCGGCAACACCAAGATAGCTAGCGGACGTAGAAATTCGTTTAATAGATGATTGAGTAAGTATGACTGGATGCGCAGCAACAAGGTAGTTGGCGTGTCTAAAGACTAGCCAAAATAGTGACACAGCCTGGTCACTACAAGTATGACAGCCGGCGTAGATAATCAGTGCAGCGGAGAAGGCGACGGCAATCACAGTTAACGATCAGGGCAAAATTAGTTTCGTGGTAGCATATCGCGCTTTTATATATTCGACGTCACACCTAATTGGTCAAATGTAAGCGCTAGTTCCCATTGAGCCAGAATTTTAAATTTTGAAATTATATTGACAAAAAGTCCGTGAATTAATTTGAGCCATTACAATGTGTGTACCGGGCCAACATCTATCGCCGACAACTTGTAAATTATTTCCAAATAAAACACGCGATATCATTGAATTACACTAGACAAATGAGAGCTTGCCATCTATAAACCAATCTGGTGCGACTTACAATATATATAACCACAATACTTTTAACACGCAACCCACTTCGTCCTGCCCACTTCAAACATTTGCTGTCACTTTCCCGCTGCGCTAGCTATCTACGCATGCTCTCTTTTTTGCGTTTCTACCTACGCTGTGTCACAAAATTAGCTATCCGTTGCTGTGTATACATGCAGTCGTCTTCGAATCATTTATTTATCGTATTTATACGTTTACTAGCCTTCTTGAGTCTTTTAGTGATAATTGTTTTAATTTCTTTCTAATGCATTGTTCAAATCTAAGAATTTATTTGATAGCGGATTTTTCTGTGTCACAAATTTGTGGAAGTAGTTTCAGGTAATCACTCTGTTATTAGCACTTTAGAAGAATTTATATGGCACGTATGCTTAATATTTTGGTTTTGGTATACTTAATTTTTATCATATTTGGTCCCATAGTATCGTAAACATATCCGACCTAATAATGGATGTTTGTGTTCCCGTATTTGAAGGGGAATGTAAATTATTCCAACTGTGCGTGGAGTCCGCTTTTTCTCCATCCCAGATTATGACAGCCACCATAAACTGTGAAATTATTCGTAATACTTTCTTCGGAGTTACTACATCTGTATTACTCTAAATTTGAATAAATTAGGAAGTTGCCTAACCGCATTGCTTGCATTTAGAACGTAGCGCAATTCTTACTGTGTCCAAAAGAATCTGAGCATGTCATAGAAATACATGCAAATTTAGACATGCCTTAACTTGGACACTTACAAATTTAAAAAGAACTAAGTAAATCTTCGTCAAAAAAATATGTCCGATAATTAAGCTAGGGTTTTTTTTATTAAAAACCATCATCAGACCGTAAATTTTTTGCCTGACAGTTGCCAAATCCCCTTTCAGAAAATTACTCATCTCAAAAGAACGAATTAGAAATTAGCATCTTATAATCAACGTCATGAACTATATCATCTATTTTTTATTTCCATAGAAAAACAGGATCCTCTACTTCGAAGGATCCTTAGAAAGATTATTTTTAGACTAATCCGATCACAATCAAATAAAATCTTGACCTTCTCTTCCGAACCAGACCTATAACAATAGGCAGCTATCAAGATCATTTTGATCCTCTGGTAAGCACGATAAGAAATCCTGGATTCACCATCAAGTGCATATATTATTCAACTAAGTAATCCAATGAATTTCTTCACCTCATGGACTTTTTAACCGGAGAGAAATTTATTGTAAAACAGGTGCAGCAGTTTTAATTCCCAATACTGACACAATTGCAGAGATGTCGTAAATGTTGCTTCTTAAAGCAACCACGGATGAGCCGATTCCAATCGACAATTTTTGGTATCGGTCACTTTATATTGGTTTCCGATGTAAATTCCATTATCGCCAAAGTCTCGCACAACATTCAAGGTCTCGATTTCCTGTAAAAGCATCGACTTAGTGTTGATCTTGCAAATCGGATGATCATTGACGACTACACCGGATTTGAGCAATGTTTCTTGTAACTTAGATACTTTTTAAAAGATGTATGTATTTTCTCAGTGCTGTAATTCTTGTTGTGGATTTGACCGCATTTTTCTTGTGCGGGACAATTAATAGCACTCATAGGTCGGTAAAATCTTGAACTTCCTTCAAATTCAGATGATGTAATTTTTGGCCTCAGTTGATGGGTTCTCACTTGTCCCTTCTTCTTTAAGCCTTCAATTAGCTGATTGTCTAAAAATGACGTTGGATCAAGATTTTCCATTGTTCTTTGTCAATGTTAGCTTCACTATTGCAGGTTTACACATTCGTCTATGAGATTGGACCGTCCTATTATCCCACATTCCTCGCCCAAATATAAAGTGGTCAAAGGCCGTAATACCGGCTCCTACTGATGAGCCGCCAGTAAGCACGAAACAAATGTGCGTGAGATTATACTTTACGTTCATGCTGCCTTTGGTTTATCCTTCTAGTCAAAATTGAACTAATTTCTTATGAGGGTTGCAACACCTAATACATACTTGCATATATATTAGTTCTCCGCAACAAACATTATTTAACTGTTATCTATTTAATTGAACGCTGTCATGATTGCCGCGAAATGCGTATATGATATCGAACTTGGCCAGGGTGTATGGATTTACTTGAGTAACAGGCGTTCAGAAATATTTGTAATTCTCAATTTGATGAACTATAGCATACGTTGAAATTCATCGTGTTGGTATTATGTACCTTTTTGATATTATAATATTGGTATCGGTAATTGACACAAAAAAGCCCTATTGTAGGAGGTTTTGTAATTAATGTAATAGGTTCTGCGGGCTAGTTGTCTGTTTAATGAGTTTATACCCTCTTACCTAGACCTGGAAGCTGTTATTACGATCCGCGTTCATGATTAATCCCTTTCCCGAAGAGTGATGTAAGAAAGCTCAGGCACAATGTCATTTATTTTTTGAACTCAATTCTGCAAAACAAAGATAAAAATCGTACAAAATTAGTCAAAATTAGTACAAAATATAAATCGAAATTTTGCGTTGTCACAATAATCCACTGTATGCTAGGTTTTGGGTGTTAAATCACATAAATCCACTAAACTGAAAGGTTTCGGATAAATGATTGAGAAATACATAAACTATAAATGCAGAGTCTTAATTAAACTGTTAGTTTTTATGTAAGTATAGTTGGAACACACAAAATATATAAATCCTGATTGTCTTGCCAGAGTAGTTAATAATTATATTTAAATTCTTTAAATACAAAGAGTATATAAATCCAGAATGCCTTAGCAGAGTGGTTGATAGTCAGGTGTAAAGGGAGAAACACATAAAATATATAAATCCTGGCTTTGAGCGTTAAGTCACATAAATCCACTGCATGTTACCGGCGTATTGCGCGCGGGTGTCTCTTTTTAGTAAACAAAACCCTATTAATTACAATTAAATTTGCAGTTCAAGAAATCTCAATTTAAACCGCTTGTAACTAACAGAGATTATTGCTAACATCACAGTTACGAGAAATATTGTGTAAAACCAGAATTAGCCTATGTGACCTTAAAGAGAACTATATTTGTCAAAATTGAATTCGTTGGGTTGTAACGCGGAGCCGCGTGTTACAATATAGCTGGTATCCTTTACAGACTCGGTATATATATTATATAGAGTGAGTTAACTGGAAGTCGCAATTTCGAGACTTTTTATTATGTTAGTTTCACTGCTATAGGATTACACATTCGTCTAGGAGATTGTACCGTCCTTTTATCCCACATTCCTCTCCCAAATATATAGTGTTTAAATGGCGTAATACCGGCTCTTACTGATGAGTTGCCAGTAAGCACAAAATGAATGTGTTCGAGATTATACTTTCGGTTCATGCTGTCTTTTGTTTATCCTTCTGGTCTTGAATGATACAATATGTTACTAGGTGCGCAACACCTAACATATAATTGCGTAATTTCTTTTGACTTGTATCGGAACGTTTAGATTTACAGTACATACAGCCATTTCTAATGTATCCTTCCACAAAAAAATCGACAGCTCTTTAAAAATTCAAATTGGTGTTCGATATAAGCAAATCAGAGCAACATGTCATCAACACAATGCACCGTTTTAACAAAACAAGACAATTTATTAAAATTAAAACTTAGCCGTTACCCCCAGCCTAACTTGAATTTGCCCAGGATTACTGGAAGAATGCATCATTAAACCATCAAAACGTTTTTAGGCATCACCACTCCATTTGATCTATAAAGCCAATGGACAATACAATTTCTGCGCAGATTTTCACAAGGCAAACTCTGTTCCAAAAGCCGATGCATAGCCATGTCTAAATATAAATACATTGCTTGATAAATTTAGTGGTAGTTATTACTTACTATGACGAACCTTGCGTCTTAACAACGATTGCAAGTTAATTTCATGTCTTTCAACACAATTATATCAGTTACGTAGGCACCTGAGGAATCTAAATTGTTTAAACAGGAACTCTATTATTTCTTGATCGTTGGATGACGAAGAATTGCTTCGATATACCATCAACTCGTTAGTAAATCTCTTTATGGTAATATATCCAGACTTTGAAATACCTTTTCTATTCATTACTGATGCTTGGGAATAGGCACCTTTGAACAATAGATCGAAGGATTTACGAAGTCAAATAGTATTCACATGTGCACACTACAATCAATAGACGCTAGATAGGAAAAATTCGGTCGAGAACTTCTAGCCCTTCATGACGCAGTGAGCAATTTCTGTAACAATATAGGCAGAATTTTGTTGCGGTGTGTACAATTCAATTAATTCAATGCCGCGTTTTGCGTACGCGGGTAATAATTGTACACGGGCAGTTACACAAAGATCCGATTCTTCACACTTTCCGATTTGGTTTTGCCTTTGATCGGGTTGAATTCTTCTTTTTCCAACTGTAAATGCGGTTCTGTCACACCTTTGTTTACTGGCGACGTTTCGGTGCCTACTTTCCAGCAACATACTCAGGCAACACAGTACAAACTTCACAATAGCAGATTTAAGCAAATGTGGTAACCTCGTTCCAAAACCATTCTATTTATATATAATTGACTCAACACTATTTTTAATCATAGAATTTGTCTCAGTAACTAAACTCAATATATAACTATTTATAATTAGCAGACCAATCATTACCTCACCTATCTCAAATTCCCGGTATAAGTAATCTCATCTCGTATGCAGAATACTGTAGAGGAGAGAGACAGTATCGAACCTTTTGTTATTTGTTATAACTGTATTGCTACTATGACACGGTAATCAAAATTCAAAAATGATAAAGAACTAAAACCTTGAATATATTACAGTTAAATACTGTTTTGTTGCGAAGAACTAATATATGTATTATTATTTAAAGTCCCCAGAAGGATATAACTGGTTACGAAGGTAGTGTGGGTAGAAGAATGTTGCGGCTCCTACCTGATGAGGTACTGTGTATTATACTTTCCGTTCATGCTGCCTTTTTGGTCACAACTAACTAATTTGTTACTAGCCCAAGTCAAATGTATTTTATTTAAAAGGAACCTAATGTATACAATGGTGTATGGACATAGCAACAAATTAGTTCAAATATGACAGCAAGTTACGTAGATGGATGGAGAGTGAATGTCATAGCGACGCTTAGGTGAAAGATTAAAGAGAGAAAGATAGAGATAGTATGGACAACTAACGTTTTTCAAAAAACTAATCAACTCATAGAAATAATTGCATAAGACTATTTGCTCATATGACTAAAATAATTCATTATATCTATATACATATATATCTAAATATAATATCGTAACACCTTTATATATATATATATATATATATATATATATATATATTTAGAAGGGACCATTGTTAATTGTTAAACATAATATTTTCTATTCTTACTATATATTTATTATGTTAGTCACAACTTATATCAATATATAAAATACATGTCAATATGTATAAAACATATATATGGATATAAGCAACAGTATGAGTCCAATATCCTAATCTATATATATATATATATATATATATATATATATACATTAGTAATAAATATTTATTAGGTTATGCACACCTTATAATAATATATAAAAATATATAATATGTATAAAAACATATATATATATATATATATATATATATAAGTGTGGGTCCAATATCTTAATCATATATGTGTATATATATATATATATACGTTTGCATATTTCTAAATTGTTATTTTTCTTTCTTGTGTTTTTGACCAATTAATCAAATTGTATATTTATTTATTCACACTTTATATAAATATATAAATACATATAAATATGTATAAAAACATATATAAAATATAAGCACAGTGTGAGTTAAATGTCTTGTATATATAATTATATATATATATATATATATATATATATTATTTTATTTTTATTATTATTTTTTTAACCATCTTAAATAAATATTTAATTTTAATGGTAATGTATAAAATGATTAATGTCCGTTTATATATATATATATATATATATATATATATATATATAAAGGTGTTACGATATTATATTTAGATATATATGTATATAGATATAATGAATTATTTTAGTCATATGAGCAAATAGTCTTATGCAATTATTTCCATAGTTGATTAACTTCGCATTGTGCTTACGATTAGTTTTTTGAAAAACGTTAGTTGTCCATACTATCTCTATCTTTCTCTCTTTAATCTTTCACCTAAGCGTCGCTATGACATTCACTCTCCATCCATCTACGTAACTTGCTGCTCCATATTTGAACTAATTTGTTGCTATGTGCGCAATACCTCATACACCATTGTATACATTAGAGTTCCCGGCTTTAAATAAAATACAGTATATGACATTCAAGGTTTTAGTTTTTTATCATTTTTGAATTTTGATTACCGTGACATAGTAGCAATACAGTTATAACAAATAACAAAAGGTTCGATACTGTCTCTCTCCCTTACAATATTCTGCATACGAGATGAGATTACGTATACCGGGAATTCGAGATAGGTGAGGTAATGATTGGTCTGCTAATTATAAATAGTTATATATTGAGTTTAGTTACTGAGACAAATTCTATGATTAAAAATAGTGTTGAGTCAATTATATATATATAGAATGGTTTTGGAACGAGGTTACCACATTTGCTTAAATCTGCTATTGTGAAGTTTGTACTGTGTTGCCTGAGGATGGTGCTGGAAAGTAGGCACCGAAACGTCGCCAGTAAACAAAGATGTGATAGAACCACATTTTCAGTTGAAAAAAGAAGAATTCAACCCGATCAAAGAGAAAACAAAATCGGAAAGTGTGAAGAATTGGATCTTTGTGTAACTGCCCGTGTACAACTATTACCCGCGTACGCAAAACGCGGCATTGAATTAATATAGGCAGTAGCATATTGGTTGTTTTTACAGAATATGTTCCGGTATTTTACATACTAGAAAATTTGATTTAAACAGTCAAAACTACGCGCGCGATTTTAATTACCTTAATCACGCTGCCATTAAAGACTTTTACTATTAATATATGAATTTGTGATCCCGTAAATATAATTATGCTCTGCCAAATTATGTATTTTGTTGTTCCAGACTTGGACGCGGATTTTGAATTATATTCCAGGCGTGTTGACTTCGCGTTTGCTCCGTTTGATAATGATTACCACCAGAAATTATTAAAGGTTTGCCGAAACTTCTTTAAATTTACGACAATTGACATATATTAAAATTGATTCTATTAGTAAGCAGTAAAGGGTATTGTTATCCTACAAAAAGCAGTTGAACACTCATATAATTAAACTTAAAAATATAAAAAGAAGCAACCTTCGAACGCAGCGCCAAAACAAATGTTCCCCCTAAATAAAAGCTCAAATCTTTTATAATTGATATATTTAAGAACAAATATACGCATATATATATATATATATATATATATATATATATAAATGAATTAAATTATTTATTTACTACTGCGTTGAGAAATATTCAAAATTCGGCGAAAAGCAGCAAAACAGCTAAAACATATATTTAGTCAAAATTGCAAACTTGGTACATATGTTCACATTAGTCAATATAAACTAATCATTGTATAATGAAGAAAAAGACAATTTATCCAGTAGACCGGTTTCGTCTTTATCGGGAACTCCCCGTGTACTGGCCAGAATATGCCGCAAACATAGCACGTACCTGGACATATTTGCTTTGGAATTTGGTTCTCTAACCACTGAGCCATCCTGCCTCACGTTACACAGTTTTTGGTTAAATACTAACGAGTTTTTGAGGTTAGCCATTACTTTAGGTGAAACATCCCATCTGTCTTTATATAAAAGATACAATGCCACAAATGAAATTTTTATGGAATGAACATTTACATAATTAAACGAACAATGGTTGCGCGGGCGGTGTTAACAATCATTTAAACCTAGGTTGCTATATTGATGTAAACATTATTCTCATTATTTTTATGTTGCATTTTGTTATATACCAAACAGTGACATAGTATGGCTCTTGGATGAGCAAATGTTTGTTTTATAAATTATGACCGTCTAATTAGAGCTAGCGACAATAAGTAATCACCGGTGTGCTAAAATAGTATAAGCAATAATAATTTACGCATCAACTTCACAATTTATGCTCTTGACATATTCAATTTTATCACAATAACCATGGAACAAGAAGTCAAACATACATTGGCTACATTTGTCTTAACGAATTTCTATTATTTACAACGATCATGTTTACAATCAACTCCGCAATTTTGCGCTGCGACTCTTAAAATTTTTCAGCAAAATCTAATTTGCAACACTAGATATTACGGACTACTACGAATAAAATTTTGTGAAACAATAACTATGGGTTACTTGACATCATTTGATTGATGAAACCGTTAACGAATATGTTCCAGCTCAGCATTTTTAACCTATGGTTATATTCTTAATCAGTTACTTATCTTGATTCAAACTCTGCCCTAAAATAAAAGTCATACATCAGTCACAGTGAATTGGTTCTTTTTCAAATTTCAGATAGGAACGTTGTAAAACGAATCAAATTCAATCTCCAATATTTTGGGAATCAATAGAAATGTAATACGCAGTTTCATTGACTGACTCTATCCCAATAAGCTAGCATGCGTTTTTTAAGAATTGAACATCTTTATTTGGGTTCAAACCACACATGCTCCATCAAATAGGAAATTATATTATAAAATGTATAATAAATAAAAACATCACAATAAATAATATGTCCATTATGTTACATATAAATAAATAAATCTGGATAATTTTGTTAAAGGCTTTGTCTTAACCTGAATAACCGGTGTACGCTCAATAAAGTTTTCATAGAAATATTATAATAATAAGAAAAGCAATCTTTTTAAAGAATTACTTTTGTATTAAGTTAATTATACAAATAATAATAGGGATTTAAAGGAGGCTATCTGACTCAATATTTGGAAAGATCAAGGCACACTTCGAATTTATTATTATGCATAAGTGAATATCATGTCTAGAATATGATTAGTTGTAATAATTGCTAATATAATGTTATAATTTATACTTTTTCCAATATAAAAATCCACAATAAATGTACAAAAATTTCAAGAAGATATGTTTCTTATCACATTTATACTAGTCTTTTTATTAACCACAAGTAAGTTCTTTCAGTGTCAAAATTCAAATGATCAATTGGATCGTTTATTTGTCCTAGTTCAGTACATTAGAATTTGAAAGGCATCTTAGTCGCTGGTGTTTCTTCATTTTTATTGAAAATTATTCATTTTGTTGTAAAAGAAAATATCTTTCCAGAAATATTTCCCACCAAAGAAGGATAGATCACCAAATGTCCATAACTTGTTTCTACTCCATGAATCATTCTCCTTTGATTCATATAGACAAGTAAATAATCACATACACCCTGTAATTCATCAATCATACAATCTCAGTGCATTTCCTACGCAACAAAATCTGAATTTTTTGGTTCCTGCACTCGCTATAAACGGGTTTTCTTGGTTTCTGTCTATGCTCGTTTTCACCACACTATTTTACACACGCTGGTTTACACACCCCGTCACACTAACACAGCTTGCCATCAGACTTGCTGCTGTGCATCCTGTAAATGATGATCGCTTAATTTATTAATCGGGTTCATATGGTTGTCTACCTCTTAGTGTTAATCTACATATCATCTGCAAGACTCACATTGGTCCTTTACATATCCACATCCTGTATCTGCTAATCTACTGATTGACGTCCATCTGCACATCGATTAATAATAGAATAGAATAGAATAGAATAGAATAGAATAGAATAGAATAGAATAGAATAGAATAGAATAGAATAGAATAGAATAGAATGGGAATAGAATAGAATAGAATAGAATAGAATAGAATAGAATAGAATAGAATAGAATGAATAGAATAGAATAGAATAGAATAGAATAGAATAGAATAGAATAGAATAGAATAGAATAGAATAGAATAGAATAGAATAGAATAGAATAGAATAGAATAGAATAGAATAGAATAGAATAGAATAGAATAGAATAGAATAGAATAGAATAGAATAGAATAGAATAGAATAGAATAGAATAGAAAAGAATAGAATAGAATAGAATAGAATAGAATAGAATATAATAGAATAGAATAGAACAGAATAGAAAAGAATAGAATAAATTAGAATTGAATAGAATAGAATAGACTAGAATAGAATAGAATAGTATAGAATAGAATAGAATAGAAGTGAATAGAATAGAATAGAATAGAATAGAATAGAATAGAATAGAATAGAATAGAATAGAATAGAATAGAATAGAATAGAATAAGATAGAATAGAATAGAATAGAATAGAATAGAATAGAATAGAATAGAATAGAATAGAATAGAAGAGAGAAGAAGAGAATAGAATAGGGTAGAACGGAATAGAAGAGAATAGAAAAGAATAGAAGAGAATATAAATGAATAGAATAGATTAGAATAGAATGGGAGAGAATAGAATAGAATAGAATAGAATAGAAAATAAAAGATAGAATAGAATAGAATGGAATAGAATAGAATGGAATAGAATAGAATAGAATAGAATAGAATAGAATAGAATAGAATAGAATAGAATAGAAAAGAATAGAATATAATAGAATAGAAAAGAATAGAATAGATGAGAATAGAATCGAATAGAATAGCATAGAATAGAATGGAATGGAATAGAATAGAATAGCATATAATAGAATGGAATGGAATAGAATAGAATAGAATAGAATAGAATAGAATAGAATAGAATAGAATAGAATAGAATAGAATAGAATAGAATACCATTATATGGATTCAAACCACACATGTTCCATCAAATAATAAAATTGTAAAATGTACAATATAAAAAGATATCCCATCACATAAATATGTGCAATTAGTCTCAAGTAGATAAATAAATCTCACTAATTGTACTGTACAATATATAAACATCAGAAAATTCGGCTGTAAAGAGTGATAGATTCTTCATTAAAAAAGGAAAATTTAATTTACAATTCGAGTGTAACATTATGCAAAAAAATGGGAACCATGAATAGCAATTGATTGTATTTATTGTTGATTAACATGATGATATAATGCATAACATTTCAATTTTAATAATACAAAACTAGGAGATAGAACCTCAAGAAGTTAGGCTGCTGATAACATTTAACCTTGTTTTTTCTTCAACCATTAGAAAGTATTATCATAATCAAAATTAAAAATATCAGCAGGATTGTAGACGTTTTCTAGTTCAGTAGATAAAAAATTTAAAAGACCTCTTAGATGGAGGCGTTTCTCTAAGCCCCTTTGGCAATTGTTTGCAAATTTTGTAAATTTTTGAAAGAGTGAATAACTTGCTCGCAACATTCCCCACCAAAGGAGGAGATATTGCCAAATGACCAGATCTATTTCCAACTTTATGACTCTTTCTTATTGGATTAATATAGGTACCAGTCCACTGTCAACAGAACACAAATCGCAGGGCTGTCAGCAATTCTTGAACCTACTATGCTATCGTACTGGCCATTTTCATGGCCACTTCATGTAACGTTACATAGTATTTTGCTTGGACCGTTAAACATTTTTCAAAACTGAAATTCACTTCGCAAATTTAGAATTAATATTACTTTTGTTTTATCCAAAGTAAAAATTGAAAACCTTGTATTGAAAATTAGGACATCAATAGAGAGTGAAATTGTAGGAGGTTTTGTAGCTAATGTAAGAGGTTTTGCGGGGTAGCTATCTATTTTGTGAAGCTATACCATACCTACATATGCCTGGTAGCTGCTGTTGAGATCCGTGCTTATGATTAGTCCCCGACCTTTTTCCGATGGGTGATGTGAGAAGGCTAAGTCGAATCATCATACGTATATTGTACACAATGTTGCAAAGAAAAAACTAAATTCACTGTTAAACAAAACGGACCGTGCTCTAGACGGCAACAAAACGATATATTGTCAACACAAGCAATTATCAACTCACAGTTACAAAAGCGTCTGAATCGTGATGAATACATGTAAATGATTGAAAATATATGATGATATAAATAAAGTCACTGGTAAATATTGTCACTGATAATTGATGGATAAAAATCGTGTAAAAACAGTCTTGAAAAACATCACAAATAATTATTCCACTGTTTGCTAGGTATTTAAATTATTTAATTATAATAATCCATTGAACTATAGAATTTGTGAATGTGATTGAGGAACATCTGATGTCCTGATGCATGAAATCATATCTGAATGCAAAGAAAAACTATCGAACCACATTTGCACTATAATCCACCGCCTGTTCCCTGCGTATTGCGCGCGGGTGTGTATATTTATTAAACAAAACCCTATTAATTACAATTAAAATTGAAGATCAAGAAATCTCAATTAAAACTGCTTGAAACTAACAGAGATTGTTTCTAAAATCACAGTTAAGAGAAATATTGTGTAAAAACAGAGTTAGATTATTTGACATCGTTGAACATTATTGAAAATCGTTGGGTTGTAACGCGGAGCCGCGTGTTACAATAGTAAACATTACTATTAGTGATAAACACTAAATTCTTTTAATATTATACTGTAACACGCGGCCTCGTGTTACAACCCAACGAAGGTCAATTTTTACAAACGCTGTGCTCTTTAAGGTCAAATATTTTAACTCTGTCCTTTAACAATATTTCTCTTAGCTGTGATTTTAGGAACAATCTCTTTTAGTCTCAAGCAGTTTTAATCGATATTTCTTGAACTACAATTTTATTTGTAATTAATAGTGTTTTTATAAAATAGACAGAACCGCGCGCGATCCGAGAGGATCACGCGGTGGACTATTGTGTCAGTGAATTTATGAACATAAATAATTTTACTAGGCTCATATTATCATGTATCTTTAATCGTTTGACTACTCATTACATTCCAGACATTTGTGCTAAACTTTTCACTTTATAGACATAAATCACTTTTATTTTTGCCGTCTAGAAGACGGACTATTTAGTTTAATTGTGAACGGTATTTAAAACATATTTTTGCATAAAAATCTAATTTTACAGCTGACTAACTTATATTCAATTTGGACTAACTGTGAATAGTGTTTAAGATATAATTTTACATTAAAATCTGTATTATTGCCAACCAACTCCTTCAATTCGGATTAACAGTGAATTATATTTATGTGCTACATTGTGTGTAATATATACATGAAACCTTTCTTCGGCCTTCTAATATTAACCATCTGAAAAGGAACAGACTGATTGGGTGCTCGGGTAGTAATAATAGCAACCATTGATAAGTAGTAGGGGTACAAAATCAGGAACGAGATAGCAACAGCGAAAAGTACCCCTACAATACTTCTGATCATGCAAATTGTGAACGAAATTAAATACCTCCAGCCTTTATACTTAATTCAATTTTGCCGTACAGAATTTTGTCAACTGCAAAGCCAGACTTTCAGGAAAACTTTCATTATGTGTTGACTCGTTCATGAAAGGTAGTCTGCAACAGATATAATATTTATTCAATAATTTAGTTTTACAGTTACTGCATTTGCTTCTGCTTATTCAAATTTTAGTCTGTTCAATATATGTATGTGCATTTCATTAATGTCTCCGTACTATTTATTTTATTTTCATGTATTCTGGACATATCAGCATAGACGACGATCGAGATCTCCTCTGTGGATTTGTCAGTATGTTCTCAATAATTATTTTTTATAACTCAATGTCATTTTATTCTTGTAGAAAATTTCCGGTCTGTTTGGAGGATTTTACAAGCGGGTGCTAGATCATTTTATGACGGGCAATAAGACACAACACGGAAACAGTGAATTTGGTCTATGAAAAAACGAGAGGATCAATGTGCAGACACCCATTGATGCAATTAATTTTGATTCCTTACGTCCAGGCAGGATTAGATTCGAAGAAAGTGATAGGATGTGTCGTTGAGCTCCGAAAAAGACTAGAAAATTAAAAACTAAATGCTTTGTGTCTTCTGATTTAAGATCGGCCTTGCATGTTTATTTAACTAGTGAAAATGGGAAGAACTTTCTGACTCCGTTTTACAAAGGACTGTATAATTTGAAGAGAATGACAGAAAAAATATCTTCATAGAAATAAACGGCATTGATGATTGTGCCACTTTGGATTGTTACATTCCCCAGTTTATCTGGATTGACGATAAGACTGAATTATTAGATGAGTTGAAGGACCATCGTTCCATGCACGAATCTGATGTGTGCAATCCGATTACGAAGGCATAAAAGTCAAATCTGGTACTTTCACAAGACGCGTTTTTGAGAGCATCGATATCATGCACTACCGAGTTACAAGATCATAACTTTTCGTCAACGACAGACGAAATAGCAGTGCCAGTGACAAATGAACATGGCACAACGTAGACGAAAAATGTGCCAGTATGTCGAAGTCGCTCAGGAAGAGTTCAACGTCAGCCAAAGAACCAGTTTTACTTCTATTACTAGACGTCTCTTTTGAGAATTTGTTGTATGCTAAATGAAGATATTTCCTCCGACAAAATTAAAGTAACAATTATTGATAAATTTAAACCACCGTGACTGATTGAAACGAATATAATTAAAAAAGAAAGTATTCGTTTAATTTTTAGAATATTTTTTGTTTAAATACTTTGCTGTATAAATACTTTTAAATAGTGCGTAATTCGAGTTTTTTCTGTATTCTGTGACCGTATGACGTGATTTTCTCTAGCAAGCTTCGTTTGCCATTTTAATTTCTATCCGGTTTTAAAAATTTTGATTTCGAGCCTCTACAATGTTGAAATTTGCAAAATTTCAGTTTTCTGTTTTATTGTAATATTATTTAAAATCAAATTTGCATATTTGCAAACTAAGTTTCTTAATCGTTGATTTTGCAAATTTGCTGATGATTTAAAAATAATCTTTCCAATAGATACAAGATAAATCGAGTAATTTAAAAATAACGTAACACTAGATTTGAACGACTTGAATAGGTATTTAATAACACTAGAGCAGAGAATAAACAATAAAAAGACGAAAGAATTTAAAATCGTTAATAGAACAGAAATTTAATTATGGTGATTTTCATGATGCTCTAATTAAAGGTGATTTAGAGAAATTTAGGATTTAGGCATAAATTTTCAATATAAAGGTTCTGTTGAGAGTTATACTGAATAAATAGTAAGCTACGCTAAGAACGGATTGGCGCTAATGAATAGAAATATCTTAGGATATAAAATTACATATGTATATTATTTGGATTAGGTCGATGTTTCTTGGAATCCAATGAAAAAAGGTTTGCCAAATAAGCCACAAGCTGTAAAAACAAAACATGTAAAACATATTAGCCCTATGTCCTGCACCGTATACGCCAGCAGGTTTCAGTTTGTAACACTACAAACTTTATGGTTTCGTGGGATGTGGTAAATAATTCCACCTGAATCAGTGGATTGGAGCCAATATGAATCCAATAAGAAAGATTCATGAAGTAGGAACTAGATCTGGACTTTGGCGATCTCCATGCTTTGGTGGGAAATGTTGCGGGGAGGTTCTATTCTTTTTCAAAAAAATAACAATCAAATGCCAAATAGGCTTATGGAAACGCCTCAATCTAAGATGTTATTTAAATTTTTATTTACTGAACTAGAAACAATATACAATCCCATAGGTCATTTTATTTTTGATTATGACAATATTTTCGCGTGGTTGAACAAAATACAAAAATAATTGTAATCAGCAACACACCATCTTAAATTTTTTATATCTACTTACTGTATTATTATACTGGAAAAGTTAATCAATATATCACCATATTAGTCAACATTACAAATAAACAACTGCTAGTCGTGTTTCTCATTTATGCATAATATTAAACTCGCATTAATCCATAATCATTCTAGTTATCAGGTCAGAGGACTTCGATGATAAATCTATTATTTATATCATCAATATTTCTATAGATGCGATTAAATAATAAGACGTTTTTGCTCTTATTATAATAATTGTATCAAAATTGATATATCCTATGCAGTGATATTACTGCTGGATGTTCAGATGTTGATAAATATTATATTTAAAATATTTATACGGGACTTTATTGACATATTTATGTGATGTGATATCTTGTATATATTGCACATTTTCTAATATTATTATCCTTTTGATGGAACATGTGTGGTTTGAATTAAAATATAGATATTCTATTCTATTCTATTTGTTCCCGACATGCGTGATCTCCGTAGACTTGCAGCATCCGTCCTGTTTGTCGTATCAATTTTAAAATGTATGATCCTCGAAATAAATTACGGTTAAAACGAGTTTCCGTTCTAATTTGTGCATATTTAGATCGTTTATAAACAGGTTATTTTGTAACACGCGGCTCCGCGTTACAACCAAATGATGTTCAATTTTGACAAATATAGTGCTTTTTAAGGTCAAATAATCTAACTCTGTTTTTACACAATATTTCTCTTAACTGTGATTTTAGAAACAATCACTGTTAGTTTCAAGCATTTTAAATTGAGATTTCTTGAACTGCAATTTTAAATGTAATTAATAGGGTTTTCTTTAATAAATATACACACCCCCGCACAATGCGCAAGTAGCATGCGGTGGATTATAGTGCCGTAGTGGAATTACTCTTATTCTTTGAATTGTTCGCAGTTTATACAAGTGATTTACTGTTCGTATATAATTCTGCGTATCAGAATGTCAGAATACAATGGATTATTATAATTAAATAAATTAAAACCATAGCAAACAGTGGATTAATTATTTGTGAAGCTTCTTCACTGACATTTTACAGGATTTTATTCTACCCATCATCAGTGACAACATTTACCATTGACTTTATTTATATAATCATATATTTTCAATTGGTTACATGTATTCAGCACAATTCAGACGTATGTGCACGGTTTATTACTTGTGTTAACAGTATATCGTTTTGCTGCCGTCTAGAGCACGGACAATTTTGTTTAACTGTGACCTGTGTATAAGACATTCAATTTTGTTAACAGCATTTTGTTCTTTTGCCGTCTAGAGCACGGTCAATTTGGACTAACTATGAATTTTCCATGTAACATTGTGTACAATACATATGTGATCATTCGAATTAGCCTTCTCACATCACCCATCGGGAAAGGGCCGGGGATTGATCATAAGCACGGATCTCAACAGCAGCTATCAGTTCTATGTAGGTAGAGAGCTACCCCGCTAAAATACCCCTACAAAAATGGTGCCCCGTTTCCTAGAACTCACAGCCAGCAAAGAATCAATAAAAATCTAGATTGTGAGAAATTCAAGCACTTTGGATGAATGCCACGAAGGTAAGTAAATTCTAAGACACATATCACAGAAAAACACCCTCTCGGGATTAAAATGCTCGAAGACAGTCGCACGATGACGGGTGAAGACGATGTTACACTGCCATCTATTCTCGACAACACTCATACGCATAAGATGAGGTCCAGTTCAGGAAATGCAGGAAGCCCGATGGTGAGCCCAGCAACAGGCCGCACCAACACATGGACACAGTATAAAATATGTCAATTCGATCCAGACTACCTTGACGAGTGGGTCGACGATGTTACTTTATTGGCCAAGGTGTCCAATATAACAGACGAGGGCTCAATATTTTTGAGGGCTTGGGAGACGATCCCAATGTCTTTCAGACGCGGACTAAAAGATATTCTGCATCAATACACTGAGGGCACATGTGCGCAGCCATGGCAGAGCCTGCAACGCGCCGTCAAGCAGCGCTTGACACCAGATCGAGAAGACAGGCTTACAGAATTGATGAGCATGATGTCCCTAGATAGTTGCACGCCTTCTGAGCTATTTAGGGAGATGGAGCAGAAAGCCTTGGAATTCAACTCGCCCAAGGAAATCTTAATGCGACTATTCATACAGAAGCTCCCTCCGGCACTCCAAGAGATGGCCACGTTCCTGCGCGAATCCGTCGAAGTGCAAGACGACGTTCTGCCGGCACGTCTAGACAACTGGTGGAAGAAACACCACTGCAGCTCACCTGCCCCAGAGAAAGGTTACATCACCTCACGACTGTCCGAATCCCAATCCACCGCATCATCAGCCGGAACAAATGTCACCAATGAGCGCCTCATCAGCCTGCTCGAGAACCTCACCGTCAGGCCAAATTTGGCCTCAGTCGAACACGAGAGATACGTACTGCATTTAATCAGTTGTTTTCATCAGCGCTAAAACATGCGACTCGCGCCGAAGCAGTCTCATCCATACAGATAATTCCTCCAGTTCCTCTTGTACTGCAACGGGACGATGTTCTGAAACGTCATGAAGAAATTTTCAAACCTATCTCCTTCATGCCCGATCTCAAGAGGAAGCGTGCCATCACAGCCCATCGTATCATCTTATCGAAACCACATCCTCATCCTCCACGAGCACGTCCATTGGCACCACACAAACATAAGGCTGCCGAGCAAAAATTCGCCATGCTACGTCAACAAGGCGTCGGTACACGATCCAGCTCACATTTTGCGTCGCCTGTGGTGGTAGTACCAAAGAGTGACCCAGAAAAATTCAGGGTTTGCGAGGATTATCATATTCTCAATTCTTACACACAGTCTGATTCGTACATCCTGCCAAATCCAGCTGACCTACACAGATCTGCTATTGGCTATGCTGTGTATTCAAAACTTGACCTAGTGAAAGCCTACTATCAAGTACCGATGGACGAAGACTCCGTATCTTATACTGCACTCAGATTCACTGGAGGTGGCACTCACGAATATCACTATATGCCTTTCGGCCTCAAGAATGCTTCGCAAAACTTCCAACGTGTTATGGACGAAATACTAGATGGTCTACCATTTGTAATTCAATATTTAGACAACATCCTGGTATTCTCCAACTCAATGTCCGAACATATACAGCATATTGATATTCTACTCACACGTCTAGCAGACTATGGCCTCCGACTTCATGGCAACAAATGCGTCTTTGCACAGCAATCTATTGAATTCCTCGGTCATCAAATTTCCGAACAAAGCATGACACCTATACCTGCCAAGGTTCGTGCTATTTAAGATCTACAGCCTCCAACCACCGTTCGAGTATTACGATGATTCTTGAGCAAGATAAATTACTATTTTCGATTTGTACCCTGCCTTGCTAAGATTCTGGCACCTCTTCACAAATATATGGTGCCAGAAAGCCGTTTTGTCAAGAAATCACAACTGATTCAGCTCAACGTGGACGACATGCAGGCTAACGAGGATGCCAAAAGGGCCTTATGCAAAGCGACCATGCTACATTCTCCAGATTGGTTTCAAACTTTTGAATTGATCACTGACGCATCCGACGTTGCCATAGGCGCAGTTCTTCAACAGTCCATCAATGGCATACACCAACCTATCGCCTTCTATTCGCATAAACTAAAACCTTGCGAGACGCGATATGATACATTAGGGAAAGAGTTACGTGCAATCTACTGGTCGATCCTACACTTCCACACCTATCTGGATGGCCGAAAGTTCAAGATCTACACAGACCATCTTCCTCTACTCCCGATGCTCAGAGGAAAGAAAGAGTATTTATATTCACGACGTGTCAACTCACAACTTACACGAATACACGGTTATGAATATGAAGTCACTCATGTCAAAGAATCAGAAAACGTGGTCGCAGACTCCCTAAGCCGTCCTGCAGAACTCTGTGCCTCTATCCTGTGTCCTTCACCTATAAGCAATCAAGAATTGCAAGCAGCTCAGCAAGATGATCCATCACTTCGGACATTTGATGTCAATCGCCTGAAAACACTTGATTATGATGGAACTCTGCTGCAGTGTGAAATAACTGGTGTGGCCCCTCGGCCGTTTATACCTGAAAAACTCCGTCACAATTTCTTCGAGGTTTACCATTCATTGAGCCATCCATCTGACGAAGCCTCATTGGAAATTCTATCCCGAACGTATTTTTGGCCTGGTATGCGGCAAGATGTGAAGAAGTTGTCAAAGTCATGTCTAGAATGTCAGAAATGCAAATTGACGAGACACACCAAAACGACGCCACGAGTCATCCAAGTGCCCAAGGTCCGGTTTACGCACATACACGTTGATCTGGTAACCTTACCTGTCGTGTACAATATTCGATATCTACTGTCAATACGGGATCGCTCCACTCGATGGTATGAGGCCATACCACTGCCAGACATGAAGAAAGACACTGTCAGTTATAATTTAGAGCTCAATTGGTTCGCTCGGTTTGGTGCTCCAGCTGAAGTGACAACCGATCGTGGCGCACAGTTCCTTGGCGAAGAGTTCGCAGTGCTACTGAAATACTATGGTGTCAGACACTCCGTGGCCGCGGCTCGCAATCCGAGAGCAAATGGTTTCGTCGAAAGGCCACACCGGGAACTGAAAGCGGCGCTCAAGGCTAGCCCAGAAGAAAATTGGCTTGTGGTTTTACCGCAAGTACTCCTATCAATGCGTACAAGAACTCGTGAGCCGATCAAATGTAGTTCCGCTGAAATGGTATTTGGCGAATGTCTACGGCTGCCTGGCGAACTAGTCCAATCATGCACTGAAACTGCAATAACGATGAACGAACCGACATTTCTGTTTCCACTTCGCAGTTTTCTACAATATAACGCTCAGAATCGGCCGATCTGTCCAACACGTCAGCAACATGCTCCAATTTATAAACGCAAAGATTTTGATAGCTGCAAATGTTTCTTCGTCAACAATGAAATGGATAACAGGATTCTAGCCAAATCAAAGCGCGGTCCTTATTGTATGTTAGATCGACGTCAGAATTACATCATTTTGGAGATTAATGGCAAAGCTGAAGCTGACTCCAAACGCAGACTATCCCCGACCGATGTTGATCCAAATGACCCGCTGTTCCGCTATGTTGACCTATCAGGCGGTGAAGAAACGATAACTTCACCTCCAGACAGTTTTGCTGACTACGGACTGACGCCCGACATCTCATCAACAACCCAGCCAACTGACGCCGTCACACCGCCGCGAGATATAAAGGAACCAGAATCAGTGTTGACAGAGCCAACATCAGTTATTACACGGTACGGCAGAGCAATAACACCTCCTGTAAGGTTAGCCCCCTTCTTTGTGTACTAATTTACATTGTCGGGGGGTGTATGTAACACGCGGATCCGCGTTACAACCCAACGATGTTCAATTTTGACAAATATAGTGCTCTTTAAGGTCAAATAATCTAACTCTGTTTTTACACAATATTTCTCTTAACTGTGATTTTAGAAACAATCTCTGTTAGTTTCAAGCAGTTTTAATTGAGATTTCTTGAACTGCAATTTTAATTGTAATTAATAGTGTTTTGTTTATTAAATATACACACCCGCGCGCGATACGCAGGGAACATGCGGTGGATTATAGTGCCATAGTGGAATTACTCTTCTTCTTTGAATTATTCGCAGTTTATACAAGTGATTTACTGTTCGTATATAATTCTACGTATCAGAATTTCAGAGTACAATGGATTATTATAATTAAATAAGTTAAAACCATAGCAAACAGTGGATTAATTATTTGTGAAGTTTTTCATTGAAGTTTTTACACGATTTTAGTCTATTCATCATCAGTGACAACTTTTACCAGTGACTTTATTTATATCATCATATATTTTCAATCGGTTACATGTATTCATCACAATTCAGACGTTTGTGAATGGAATATTATTTGTGTTGACAGTATATCGTTTTGCTGCCGTCTAGAGCACGGACAATTTTGTTTAACTGTGACTTGTGTATAAGACATTCAATTTTGTTAACAGTATTTTGTTCTGTTGCCGTCTAGAGCACGGTCAATTTGGACTAACTATGAATTTTCCATGCAACATTGTGTACAATACATATGTGATCATTCGAATTAGCCTTCTCACATCACCCATCGGGAAAGGGCCGGGGATTGATCATAAGCACGGATCTCAACAGCAGCTCCTATTTCTATGTAGGTAGATAGCAACCCCGCAAAATACCCCTACAATTTAACTATTCTGTTTTAATGTCGAATCTCCTTCTAGGCCAATCATTCGGTGCACAGTGTTGTATAAAATGTACAAATTCCTATGCCTATGCCTTGATTATATTAGTATATGTAGTTGTGTTTAACATGGAAACTAATCTTAAGTTTGAGGACACTGATAACATGGTATAGGAATTTGCAAGTATGAACTTATTACACGTGGAAGAAAATTCTTTCCTTTCAGACTCAATCTAGGCTCACCAAGACTGAAAAGGTTTGACGTCTAATTGGCTCTCATTTATTAATTAGTCCAGAGCCTTAACACAATTGTAAAGGCCATTTAGCAACTACCACAAGAGAGCCTCTGAAATGTTAGGCTCGAATAATCCATATATACCGTAAGATCACTTAATTTAGAACAGTCATATTCATCAGAACTATCTTTTAAACTATATTTCTTATATACTCCTGCTAAATTCTCTGTATCCTCCATAATTTTAAAACTGGCCATAAAGTTAAAATTAGATTTCTTGCCATATATATTAACAATAAGTGTGCTCGCCGTTTCGCAGAATACCGCACATGATAGAACGAAATTTTCGAGACCTTCGAAACAAATATCCACGTCAATTACCTGAAGCAAATTTGAGATCTTTCCCGAAAAGTAAATTAAGAATAATAATTTCGTTACAAACTTCAATAATTTATTACCAAAGTATCTCAAGCCAGAACCACACAGCAAGGCGAGTAGCGCAACTAAAATGTTAAAAAGGCTCTCCTATATAATAATCTCCAAAGTAAAATAAAAATTTTCGACAAAGTGTACAAAGTAAAATTCTAAAAAATTACAATATATTTAAAAACAACATTGTTTTATGGAACCAACGACAACATCAAATGTCCAAAAATAAATCTGGGTATATTTTTTATACGAGGAATTATTTGATCTCCAACAAATTAGTTAAACTCCACACTGTAGAGGCCTTTTGGTCACTACCACAAGAGAGCCTCTGAGATGCCAAGATTGGATAATCCATATATGCGGTATGATCATCTAATTTGGAACATTTAAACATTTCCGAAGTCCACCTGAAAATTACTCTGTTTCCTCAATATTTTCAAAACTCGCCATGATATCAAAATAAGATTTCTTGCAATATATTGCAGCATTGAGTGGGCTCTCCAATACGCTGATTATCGCAGATAACAGAATGATATTCTGGAGACCTTGAAAACAAATATCCACGTCAATTACCTGAAGCAAATTTCATATCTTTATACTTCAATAATTTATTGAAAAAGTGCGTCAAGCCCGAACCACGAAGCAAAGCGTACCACGCAACGCAAAATCTCCACCAAACTCTATTATATCAATCACCAAAAACAAGTCAAAATTTTGACAATATGTACAAAATAAAAATTGTAATTTTTTTGGAAGTTTATTTTGTATATATTGTCAAAGTTTTGACTTGTTTTTCGTAAATAGTTAACTTCGTTATTTGTTTACTAAAATAATTAAACATAGTTTATAGAAATGTCGTTGCTTAGTACTACGTTTGCATAGTAACACAACGTGTAGATAGTGTCCTGACAATAGTAAGACACTTATGTCGGAGGAAATATCTTCCTCTTCAGTCCTATAAGTTATTATATAAGTTATTCTCTTTTTCAAAAATTTACAAAATTTACAATCAATTGCCAAAGGGGTTTAGAGAAACGCCTCCATCTAAGATGTCTTTTAAATTTTTATCTACTGAACTATAAAAAGTGCACAATCCTGCTGATATTTTTAATTTTGATTATGATAATACTTTCTCATGGTTAAATAAAAGCCAAGATTAATTGTTTTTTCAGCAACATAATTTCTCCTGAGATTCTATCTTCAAATTTTGTATTATTAAAACTGAAATGTTATGCATTATATCATCATGTTAATCAACAATGCATACAATCAATTATTAGTCATGGTTACCTTTTTTCTTACAAACTGTTATACTCGAATTATGTGTTAAATTTTTCTATTTTTGATGAAGAATCTATCACTCTTTACAGCTGAACTTTCTGATGCTGATAAATTGTACAGTACAATATTATACATTTTCCAATTTTATTATTTGATGGAACATGTGTGGTTTGAATCCAAATAAAGATATTCTATTCTATTCTATGATCATCTAATTTGGAACACTTAAGTTCCTCTGAACTATCTTTTAAGCTACAATCCTTAAGTCCACTTGCTAACTGCTCTGTATCCTCAATATTTAATAAACCAGCCATAATATTATTAAATTACTTGCAATTTATATATTATATTAATTAAGCTTACCAGGATACGCTGATATTCACAGTTTACAGAACAAGACGAGGGTTGACCTTAAAAACAAATATCCACGTCAATTACCTGAAGCAAATTTGTTGTTCTCTTCGCTGATAATTAATAAGAACAATAGATGACATGATTACAATAATTTATTAGCAAAGATATCGTAGATGGAACCACGCAGTGTTCCGCTTGTGCGCTTCAGCAACTCAGAAAAAACTCTCTTTTTACCTTCGACAAGACAAGTCAAAAACTTCGACAATATGAACAAAAGAACTTCCAAAAAATTTACAATATTTTTTCAAAAAATACAATATTGTTTTACGAAACCAGCGATAACATCAAATGTCCAAAAATAAAAATTGATTTATTTTTATATGAGGAGTTAATTGGTGTCCAATAATTAAATTAACCTCCACATACACCCTCATGTTTAAGATAGTTAACCATACATTATGTAGTCTTTATTCTTCGGTTTCTTGATGACTCTTCCAGAACGAGTTTCAACAAGTTGTGCTGGTACTTCACTAGGTTTCATTTTCATATTGCATTGTTCTTTATTCTCAGTTGTCTTGGTTTTAATCTTTACTTCTTTTCCACATTTGTTTGACTCTTCCTTTTTCTCACACACTTTCGAGTCACATCTCGCCTCAGCTTCTGGATACTTCGATGGATACTGTTCCTCAGTCTCCTCCTCCGTCCATATAAACTGTGGAATGCAGCGATCCAGTGCTACACACTCTACTGTGCCATTTACTTCTATAAATGCATTTTTATCAGTCATATGATTAACTTTAAATGGCCCCTTATAGAACGGAGTCAGACAATTCTGTCTGTTCTCGTTAGTTATATATACATGAGATGCCAGCTTTAAATCTGAAGATACATAGCATTTAGACTTTGGACTTCTAGTTTTGGTTGGAGCTAAACGACTCATTTTATCTCTCAATGCTCCAACAAACCAATCTACTGAACTAGAGGCCCAATCGAGACAACTTGGAGCTTCTATTAGAAGATCTCTAGGTAACCTCAATGGCTCTCCATAAACAAGTTCTGCTATGGATGTTCCTAACTGAACTCTGTATCTGTTTCGCATTGCCAACAATACTATGGGCAAATCATGTATCCAACTGGATCCACCAGTGCAGCGTAATGCAGCCTTCAGCTCCCTGTGCAGTCTCTCAACCATCCCATTAGCTCTGGGATTATAAGCACATGTGTGTCTTACTTCTATCCCTATTGCATTAAATGATCTGATAAACAGTTCAGACATAAACTGACTACCACAATCAGTAGTTACCCTTACCGATACACCATATTGCGACACCCAATTATGCAAGAACATAAGTAAGACTTCTTGAGCTGTCATGTCCTTCAGGATTGCTACCTCAAACTGACGACTGAAACGATCAACCATCGTGAGTAAATACTTCTGGCTCGAACTTTCTAGCATTTCTACTATATGGATATGTACATGCATGAAACGACCCGCTGGTATACCAATCGTTTAAATTTCAATTTTAGTATGACGCCAAACATTAAAAGTTTGACACCGGGCACATGTCCGTACCCAAGCTCTTATACCTTTCGACATCTTAGGCCATACATATCTATCAGTGATCATCCTGATAGTTGTCTTAATGGAAGGATGACTAAATTCATGCAGCTGTTGAATTACCTTATACCTTTATTCTTATAGTACATACGGTCTAGGTTGGCTCCTGGAGATTTCACAGAATAGCCACTTCAATCCAATATTCCTGCGTTTATATGTAGGATTCTTTGCCAACACACCTACCAAAGGATCAAGACCTTGTGCCTTCATCAATTTCTGGATAAAATCATTAGAAGATACAACAGAGCATACGAGTGACTCCGAACGAATCATATCTTTATCTGATACGTCTGGTCTACTGAGAGTATCTGCCACCACATTTTCTTTTCCTGAGATATGAATAATGGTAATATAAAATTCTGCGAGTTGGCTTATATGTGAATTCACCCGCCAAGAATAATTTAGCCTATTCGCTTTCCCAAGGATACTTAACAACGGTTTATGATCAGTTAATATCATAAACTGATGTCCATCTAGGTAGTGCTCAAAATGCAACACTGCAGAATAAACTGCTAGTAACTCCTTTCCAAGCGTGTCATATCGCTTCTCGCGATCTTGGAGTTTCCGACTATAGAATCCAATCGGCTTGACTATACCATTATCCCGTTGATGTAACACTGCTCCTATGGCTACATCAGAAGCATCTGTGACCAGCTCAAATGGCTTAGTCCAATCCACAGGTGCTAATGTGGTTATTTGGCTTAACAGATCTTTGGCCCTCTGGAATATTTCCTTGTCGTCTTGGCTAAAATTAATAGGCCAGGACTTCTTGATCGTGCTCCGTTCACGAACTAAATGTCGAGTTAGCGACCCCAAAATTCCAGCTAAACCTGGTATGAAACGACGATAGTAGCTAATCATGCCCAAAAATCTACGCAACTGGCGTACAGTTCTGGGTTCTGGCACATCCTTGATTGCTTGTACCTTATCTTCCAAGGGCTTGATTCCATCCTTGGAAATGGTGTGTCCAAGATATTTTACGGTAAAGCAACCAATCCTGCTCTTTTCTGGTTTCACTACCAATCCATAATGTTCCAGCTTAGACAAAACGACATCCAAGTGCTCCCGGTGTTCCTCCCTAGATTGACTATATATAATGATGTCATCTATATACACTCTAGCAAATGAACAGTCTTGAAGAACTTCCTCCGTCAGACGCTGGAATGTCTGACTTGCATTCTTCAAACCAAAAGGCATACATAAGAATTCATGCGATCCTCCTCCAGGGAATCGCACTGCTGTGAGCGGTATAGATTCTGCCTCCATGGGTACTTGATAGTACGCCTTCTGCAGATCTAACGTTGTATATACCTCATACCCCATTATATCCCTGAGCAAAGTACTCTGGTTCGGTAGAGGATATGAATCCCTTTTCTTTACCGAATTCAATAGACGATAGTTACCACAAACCCTCCATTGACCTGGTTCAGGGTGGGGAACAACGACTATTGGAGATGAAAAGTTGGAATTTGAACGCCTACAAATTCTTTCTTCTCTCAACCGCTTAAATTCTTCAATAGCAGCTTGCTGCTTATGTTGTGCTAACGGTTTAGCCTTCGGTGAACAAGGTAGTGGTTCCACTAATTCTATTTGGTGTTCTATGCCTGTCCTTAAACCCTTGCGCTTAGCATTGATTGGTAGGAACACGGCCAGGTGTTTCTCGATGACATCCATTAAGTCAACGGCGACGACGGGTCTAGGTAGTCTCACTGACCTAACTACTGAGGTCCCAGTCTCAGCATAAGTCACTATCCCAGTGCTTTGTCCAATGATCCTAGATTTTGGATCTAAAGCGAGATTAAAATGGATCAAAATGATGTTATCCTTTATATCAGCTACCAGAAAATTCCACGGAAATGGAGATTTCTGCCCCAATTTCAGTGACAATTCTTTAACCCCATTGGACTTCCATTAGCAGCCCATAGTTGATAATCGAATGCGGGGCTATCTATTTCCACCACATCGAATCAAATAATGCTCACCTCTGAACCCGTGTCTATTAAAACATTTAACTTGCTAAGTTCGTCTGTTATAACAAACTTATTGTTGCTATAACCAGCAACCTCTTTAAGATTACCTTCCAGCCAAAATCTCACAGATTTACGGACTGTATTACCTCGAGCTTCCTCTATCGAAGCTTCCGAACCTAACTTCTATGATTTTAGTATGCCTCGAATAAGCACACCTTGGAGCCTTGCATGCACAACCCTCCTACAGCTCCTATTAGCGGGGGCTCCACTAGTTTTCCGGCAGCTTAGAACAGGCTACAGGAAGACTACTTCCTTTCCATCGGGGACCACCCAACTTTGGAAACGTGCATCCCCCTCCTGACATTTCCAAACTCGGCGTATTTACGATGCGAAATGCACCACTCGCGTGGTCCTTGTACACCCTCACGCGATTCGCCTCTCCGATGCTTGGAATTTGAACTTTGACTCCGAGAATTCACCCTACCTCTGTTGGAACTTTCCTTATTGTTTTTTATCCAACCCACATCTCTGCGGAGGGTACTTAATTCATTCTCTACGGTCAGGAGTCTCTCTGAGAGATGTCTGAGTTGCTGCTCCAGGCGTGAATCTGCTGTTACTGCATACACCTTAGGTTCCTTCTGACGATACACTTTGTCCAACCCTTTGAGCTTCTTTGGCCACTCTAGTTCCAATGTATCATAGACATCCAAGGTGGCTCTTAGTCTAGCAGGCAATTCTGCTACAAATATACTATTTATAACTTCCTCAGATATATCAAGCCCGATGGATTTTGAAATAAGTCTGTCATAAAATTCAGATGGAAGTAGATTTCCCATCTTTTCCTGACGTAACAAGTCAGTCATCCGTTCAATCCTCTCGGGTTGATATCGTCCATGGAGTTCTTCGACTAGAAGCTCAAATGCATTTTCTGGTTCGTTCTCAGTAACAAATTTCCTGAGTCTAAATAGATTCTTTTTTAACGGCTCAGGTAAGCACCACCAGGCCGAGGCAAACCTTTCTATAGGGTCGGTCATCCGTTTTAGTTTAAAATAAAATTTTGCTTCTTCGACCCATTCAGAATGGTTGTCTGGTCTGTACATATTAAGCTTAACATTGCTATCCATAGAATTGCGGCAAAAGCGATCATCTACATCATATCTTTCCGCATAGAGGATCCTGGCGCGGTCGCCATTTTTTGTAGAGGCCCTTTGGTCACTACCATAAGAGAGCCTCTGGGATGCCAGGCCCGGAAAATCCATATATGCGGTATGATCATCTAATTTGGAACACTTAAGTTCCTCTGAACTATCTTTTAAGCTACAATCCTTAAGTCCACTTGCTAACTGCTCTGTATCCTCAATATTTAATAAACCAGCCATAATATTATTAAATTACTTGCAATTTATATATTATATTAATTAAGCTTACGAGGATACGCTGATATTCACAGATTATAGAACGAGACGGTGGTGACCTTAATAAAAAATATCTACGTCAATTACCTGAAGCAAATTAGAGATTCATTTCACTGATAAATAATCAGAACAGTAGATGAGTGTATTACAATAATTTATTAGCAAAGATATCGTAGATGGAACCACGCAGTGTTCCACTTGTGCAATCCAGCAACTCAGATAAAAAAACTCTTCTTTAACCTTCAACAAGACAAGTCAAAAACTTCGACAATATGAACAAAAGTGTAACACGCGGCTCCGTGTTACAACCCAACGAAGGTCAATTTTTACAAACGCTGTGCTCTTTAAGGTCAAATATTCTAACTTTGTCCTTAAACAATATTTCTCTTAGCTGTGATTTTAGGAACAATCTCTTTTAGTCTCAAGCTGTTTTAATCGATATTTCTTGAACTACAATTTTATTTGTAATTAATAGTGTTTTTATAAAAGAACAGAACCAAGCGGGGAACGAAAAAACACAAGCGGTGGACTAATGGTCATATAGAACTCATTCCTATTAGTTAACTATTTGGATTATCCGAACTTCAGAGAACACATATTAATATCATGTACTGAGATAGAATCGTTACAAAATGGCGATCGTAACATTAGTGAGTTGTGTCATTGAAGTCCTTCAACGATTTAAATCCTTTTTATAGTGATAACTTTAACGATGACTTTTCCATGTATCATTTGTTTTAAATCGACGGCATAAATGTTGAGCAATTCAGACCTTTGTACGCATATAACTGATTGAGCATAAAACAATTTTCTATGATAAACTTAAATCACTTTTATTTTTGCCGTCTAGAGGACGGACAATTTAACTTAAGTGTGAATGGCATTTAAATCATATTTTTGCATAAAAACCATTTTTACAGCTGACAAACATGTATTCAATTTTGACTAACTGAGAATAGTGTTTAGGATATAATTTTACATTAAAAAATCTGTATTATTACCATCCAACTCCTTCAATTCAGATTAACAGTGATTTATATTTATGTGCTACATTGTGTGTAATATATACATGAAACCTTTCTTCGGCCTTCTAATATTAACCATCTGAAAAGGAACAGACTGATTGAATGCTCGGGTAGTAATAATAGCAACCATTGAGAAGTAGTAGGGGTACAAAGTCAGGAACGAGAAAGCAAGAGCGAAAAGTACCCCTACATTATGGTGCCCCGGTTCGTCGAACTCACAGCCAGTAAGGAATTAATAAACAGCTAGATTTTGAGAAATTCAAGCACTTTCAATGAAGGCCACTACACACGTTATTGCCTCGGAAACGTCTGCACATACCCGCGCACAGACGCGACGTTCAGATGGGCGCGGTCACCCCCAACAACTCAGGAGGATCCGCCCATGGAAGGTTTTTTTTTTTTTTTTTTTTTTTTTTTTTTTTTTTTTTTTTTTTTTTTTTTTTTTTTTTTTTTTTTTTTTTTTTTTTTTTTTTTTTTTTTTTTTTTTTGTCTTATAAACAAGTAATTATCAATTCACAGTTAAACAAAACGGACTGTGCTCTAGACGGCAACAAAACGATATATTGTCAACACGAGTAATAATGAATTCACAGTTAAACAAACGTCTGAATCGTGATGAATACATGTAAATGATTGAAAATATATGATGATATAGATAAAGTCACTGATAAATATTGTCGCTGATAATTGATGGATCAAAATCGTGAAAAAGCAGACTTGAAAAAACATCACAAATAATTATTCCACTGTTTGCTAGGTTTTAAAATTATTTATTTATAATAATCCTCTGATGTTCTGATACGTAGAATCATATACGAAAAGCAAATCACTTGTATAAACTGAGAATAATTCAAAGAAAATAGTAATTCCACTATGGCACTATAATCCACCGCAGGCTCCCTGTGTATTGCGCGCGGGTATGTCTATTTATTAAACAAAACCCTATTAACTACATTTAAAATTGCAGTCCAAGAAATCTCAATTGAAACTGCTTGAAACTAACAGAAATTGTTTCTAAAATCACAGTTAAGAGAAATATTGTGTAAAAACAGAGTTAGATTATTTGACCCTTAAGAGCACTATATTTGTCAAAATTGAAATTCGTTGGGTTGTAACTCGGAGCCGCGTGTTACAAAATAACTGAAAATAAATTAGTAGAAATAGGGTTTAACTCTTTGCAGATTACAAAGTACAACATTAAATGAATCAGAAATTTCGTCTTCCTAATTTATAAAAAAACTAAATAAAAAATCAGCGATTGAAACTAATGCAGAAAGATTTCCTAAGGTGCTACGTTCAAGGAGAATTTTTTGATATCGCTACTTGAAGATCAATAATCTGAATTCTCCTTTGACTCCGGTGGGAGAGAGTTATTTAATATAATTGTCAGCCAGGTTACAGCAAGAATGAATAAGCGAAATCAAATATTTATATTTACTTTACCGTAAAAACCAGGATGGCTCGGTGGTTTGAGCACCGAATTCCCATTAGCACGAGCCCCGGTACAAGAACTGCTCGTGTCCAATTTTCCAATTATCAGGTCTGTGAATTTTGATGATAAATCTATAATTATTTATATAATCAATTATTGTACAAATGCGATTAATTTAAAAAACCGTTTTTTCCTTTATCACATTAACTGTATCAAAGTTGATATAACGTATGCAGTGATATGCAGTGATGTTGATATATCGTATATCATATCTAGTGAGATTTACTTATCTAAATGAGACTAATTGGACATATTTATGTGATACGATATCTTTTATATATTGTAAATTTTCTAATATTATTTTATATTTGATAGAACATGTGTTGTTTGAATCCAAGTGAAGGTATTTTATTCTATTCTACTCTATTCTATTCTATTTTACATTAAGTGTTTTGACATTAATGGAGATTATTTATGAGTCTACCAAGGCGGAGATGTTTAAATTTTTCGAGTTGGAAAAAAATCTAATCGAGTAAGGCTGGTAATACTAAAGCCTTGCTGTCGAAAAGCTGAAGTTACAACATGTAAATGAGATTTCATTGGTCGTTATAGGATATTTCTTCTGAGACAAATTTCTGTTGAAAATAAAGAAGTTGTATCGACTGTTAAATCTTTATTAAAAGAGTAAAAGTGGTTAAATTGTTCAGCTTAAATTATTGGAATTTGGTTGCATAAAAAACTTTAGAACTGAAAAATTCTAATGAGATTGACAAATGTGGTGGGAAAACATACAAAATAGAATAGAATAGAATAGAATATCTTTATTTGGATTCAAACCACACATATTCCATCAAATAATAAAATTGGAAATTGTACAATATATATTAAAATAATTATCACATCACAATAATTGTGCAATTCATCTCATGTAGATAGGTATATCTCACTAGATGTACAATACAATATATCAATATCAGAAAGTTCGACTGAAAAGAATAATATATACATCATCAAATTAGGAACAATTAAGGTATAATTCGAGTGTAACATTATGCAAAAATGACTAGCAATTGATTGTATGTAATGTTAACTAATTTGAAGATATAGTGCATAACATTTCAATTATAATAATACAAAACTTGGAAATAAAAATTCAATAAAATCTGTTTCCGATAACAATTATCCTTGTCTTTTATTCAACCATGAGAAAGTATTATCATAATCAAAAAAATAAAAGATATCAGCAGGATTGCAGACTTTTTCAAGTTCAGTAGATAAAGTTTTAATAGACATCTTAGATGGAGGCATTTCTCTAAGCCCCTTCGGCAATTGGTTATAAATTTTGTAGATTTTCGAGAAAGAGAATAACTTGCTCGCTACATTCCCCACAAAAGGAGGAGATATTGCCATATGTCCAGATCTAGTTCCAATTTCATGACTCTATATATAAACAAATATTTTCATGGGAATTCTCAAGAAATCAAATCGATTGTATGAGTGAATAATTTTTTTTCAGATTTTACATTGCTTTATGCAAATTTGAGTAGACTTAAGTACAAAAACTTCATGGTATGTGTTTTTTAAGAACAATAATTTCAATGTTTTGTTTGAAACATGGCTAAATAAAGATATTGAGAATCATAAAGCTAACATTAGTTTTTTCCGCCATTCGTAAAGATGGGTTGATATATAAACGAGCAGGAGGTGTTCCTTTATATGTAATATTTTATTTTTGGCTTAACAGTTGAATTCCAGTGGTAATAAAATTATTCTTGATGCCGTTATTATTCAAACTGAATACCAAATTCTCACGAATGTGAATTGACTACCGTATTCGAGTGTTAATGATTATGTGCTCTTCATTAGTGAAATGCCATGTAATTATAAGTTCCGAGGATCTAATATTTTTGTTAAAGATTTCAAAAAAAATACATAAAAAAGAAATATCTTATACAAAATATTTAGTAAAGAACCAGTAGTTCTGAATGCTTAGGTCGTGTTTATTTAGAGATTGAATTTGAATCTCAATATTATGATGATTAGACGAATTATTTTTCTGAACTGGATCATCAGTAAATTGTTTTAAAATATGATAAATCAGAAGTGAAAGAGCATATAGCTAAAAACTAAATGTCTATTTTTAAATAAAAAATTACCAGTCGTCTATGTAAATTAAATGATCCTAAGTATCAACATTTTGGACTTCAATTGGTAGATAAAGAAATAAATTTATTATTCATGGCTATTCACCATGGTGTTGCGCAACTAGTACTAAATTAGTTCAAATAAGACCAGAAGGATAAAACAGAATCAGCATGAATAAAAGTTATATTATTCTGTGCACATTCGCTTCCTACATACTGGCGACTCTTTAGTAGGAGCCGGAAATACATCCTATACCCATAATATATTCGGGTGAGAAACGTTGGAAAATTGGATGGTATAATCTCCAATACGAATATTTAAATCTGCAATGGTAGAGCTAACTTCGTATAAAGTCGTCAAAAAAGGAAAATTCAAAGCCAAATCACTATATATATAAATATATATTCGTTGTAGGCAATAGATTCTTGATAAAACAGCAACAATACTAATATGATTCATAAGTTCATATTACTCTTTCCATGAACAAAAAGAAAAAGAAATTTTATCAGATACATGAAACGTTTCTTTCTCATATTCTTCTGAAGTATCTACAAATGAACATCTATTTATATAGAAATTGAAAGACAAAAAAACAGAGAAATGTAAACATGGAGAGCGTGAAATGAGGAAACAACCAATCAATTGCGTGCATCACCTCCAGTTCAAGCTCAATGCCTGAACATGCTTCTTCTACTTGTAAAAATTTCGGGCCATCAATTATAAAACATATAAACATAAAATAAAATATAAAATATATATTAAACAAAAATTTGATTATGCAAAGTTCGTTCTAATAAAAAAATGTCATAATACAAATCTTAATTCCAAGAATTTAGGACTCTTAAACATGATAAAACACGCCCAAATTCAACCAGCCTGCACCAGGTAAAATAAGCAGTCTGCTGACCAAACGCCATCATTAGCGTATTTAAGTTGAACAAACACTCCATCACCTACGTGTAAGGAGATTGCCTATTGTATTAAAGGTGCTGCGAACCTAGTAACAAATTAGTTCAGTTGTGACCAGAACGATAAACCAAAATCAGCATGAAAGAAAAGTATAATATCATGCACATTCGTTTCGTGCTTACTGGCGACTCACCAGTAGAAGCCCGTATTACGCCCTTAAACTACCATATATTTGGTCGAAGAATGTGGGATAATAGGACGCTAATATCTCCTAGACGAATGTGTAAACCTGCAATAGTGAAGCTAACATCATATAAAGTCAAAGCTAACTCACACTATATAATATATATAACGAGTCTGTAAAGGATACTAACACTATGGCTATTGTGTTAATAACCGATACCAACATTATTGTACAGAATACGTACAAGGTACCAACACTATGGTTTTCGACTCGGTACATGGTACCAACCTGATGGATATCAATTTATGCTATAGTTCACCGAAATAGAGAATTACAACAATTTATGAACACCTGTTACTCTCAATTTCGGTGAACTATAGCATAAATTGATACCCATTAGGTTGGTAACTTGTACCGACTCGGAAACCATAGTTTTATTACCATGTATCTTTTCTGCACAATAATGTTGGTATCGGTTATTAACACAATAGCCATAGTGTTAGCATCCTTTACCGACTCGGTATATATATTATATATTGTGAGTTAGCGTTGACATTATATGATGTCAGATTCACTATTGCAGGTTTACACATTCGTCTAGGAGATTGTACCGTCATATTATCCCACAACCTTTGACCAAATATATAGTGGTTAAAGGGCGTAATACTGGCTCCTACTGATGAGTCGCCAGTAAGCACGAAACGAATGTGCATGAGATTATACTTTCCGTTCATGCTGCCTTTGGTTTATCCTTCGGGTCACAACTGAACTAATTTGTTACTAGATTAGCAACACCTTTTACATAATTGCATATATATTAGTTCTACGCAACAAACAGTATTTAACTGCTATATATTGAATTGAATGATTTCATGCTTACCGCAAAATTTGATAACTGATATCGATCAATGCCAGAGTGTATGGATTTACTGGAGTAGCAGGTGTTCAGAAATTGTTGTAATTCTCCATTTCGGTGAACTATAGCATAAATTGATACCCATAAGGTTGGTAACATGTACTGACTCGGAAACCATAGTTTTAGTACCATGTATCTTTTCTGTACAATAATGTTGGTATCGGTTACTAACACAATAGCCATAGTGTTAGTATCCTTTACAGACTCGGTATATATATTATATAGTGTGAGTTAGCTTTGAAGTCGTATTTTCGTTGACTTTAGATTATGTTAGCTTCACTATTACAGGTTTACACATTCGTCTAGGAGATTGTACCGTCCTATTATTCCACATTCTTCTACCAAATATATGGTGGTTAAAGGGCGTAATACCGGCTCCTACTGATGAGTCGCCAGTAAGCACGAAACGAATGTGCATGAGATTATACTTTCCGTTCATGCTGCCTTTGGTTTATCCTTCTGGTCACAACTGAACTAATTTGTTACTAGATTCGCAACACCTAATGCATACTTGCATATATATTGGATGTTGGAATCCGAGTTTTAGAATAACTTATATCTAATGAAATTTAAAAAGGCAATAAGCAAAGATTTGGATTACATAAAAGTAAAGTTATATATATAGATATATATTACATATAACGAACCTGTAAAGGGTACCAACACTATGGCTATTGTGTCAGTACCCGAAATCCACATGATGATACTGAAAATGTACATGGTACATACACTAGGGTTTCCGAGTCGGCACATGGTACCAACATTATGGATGCCGAGTCGGTAAATTGTAATCAAGATATTTCAAATATCATCAAAACTGACACTTACAACTTTATCTGAACAAATTTAATTTAGCATCTCTCCCAATATTTTAGAGCCTACGTGCGTTTAGTGGGATGCACTGTACGCCAGACCTCCGCCTACCACCCACCGTCCAATGGTATGATAAAGAGAATAAAAAATAAAATCAAAGCCGCTTTAACATCCTCGTCCATTAATGAAAACTGGTTCATTGCAATACCTTTAATACTCCATGCAATGCGTCGTCTACACGAATTTATCTGCACGTCTGCGTCACAGCTCTTTTATGGCCTGGACCTACGCCTGTTGATTCAGCTCCATATTTTCAGGGAATTTGTTGTGCGTAAAGACGCTGCTATAACATTTCCACAACATAATTATCATGATCCTTACCAAAGGTTACTTGAACAAACAAAATGTCTCATTTTATTGCAAGGTATGAAATTTAATTGGATGGACATAGAGAGGTTTAATACTTTTATCGAAACGCATGATCCTGGTAAGATACATCTTTCGACATGCATATCTGGCTCCTCATTAGAACAATCTCAACTAAGTCGGAGTTTGCTTTCACAAATTCGTCTTTTTCTCAAAACTTGCACTATATTTATCGTTACACGGGGTCAGATCGTATTGATCCACATGCCTTAGTTCTCACTCTCTATTGTTTCATCTGTTATAATCAATACTAATTTGTGACTTCTATGAACACAAATTTTGTTTTACATCATTTCTGCAATAAGGATCAAGTGCACTTCATTTCTATTATATTATCTATTTTTCATCATACTGCTGTACCTCATAGCTCACAATTGAGCCCACATTTATTTTATGTGATACTATCTTACTTACTTACTTTACTTTACTGCGGCTGACTCCTTTTGGAGGATAAGCCGGCTACTTATCAGTTACTAACTCATTGTGTAGAGAAAATACGTAGTCACCGACTACGCATCATATTATAGACAATTTTTATATACTCAAAAGCATCGCAAGTTACACATTTGAATTATTCACTCAAGAATAATATGGACCATAATACTGACCATACAGTGGCTCCATTAATCTTGAAAACGGTTCTTGTATATAATAATCAAGTTAGCTCATGAAACACCAACTTAAAGCTGACATCGCCTATTGAAACCCACTGAGTTGTTCCACAGTGCGGTTTTCAAACATTTTTAGCACAGACATAATTTGATTCATGCGATATGACTGAGCACTAAGTTTAACATTTTTCAGCAATAACTCATGTTTTTGTCATAATATCGTTGATTAAGCAATTAAGAAGTAAGCTTCAGTGAAGCGTTTACATATTATGATACATTTTTATTAACCTACTGACAAATGCACTTCAGCTAGTATTTCATTTTTGTTCGAACTCTGCCCTAGAGTATTAATCATATTTCAATAGAAGTATTTTTCCTTTTTCTCAGAGTGATAAGTAGTAAAACGAGTCGAATTAAATCAACGATATTTGTAATTTAGTTCAAGTGAAAGATGCAAAGTAACTAACTAACACTAGGCTAATAGTAAAGCACGCAAGTTGACCAGACTACTAAACAATCACGTGCTTCTTGACTTTATACAGAAGCACTGCATTTCCTATGCGGCAAACTCTGATATACATCTGTTTGAAATCGCTATCGCCTGGTTGTCTTGGTCACTCACTACGCCTGTTTTATTCAAAAGCTGTTCATACACGCTGTAGCACTAGTGAAACATGCTGCTGCGCTTCAAGGCAATCGTGATAGCTTAATATATTGATCAGTTTCATATATTTGGTGGTTCCTTGGTATAGCCTCACAAAACTTCAACAAGACACATCGTGTCCTCAACATATTATTTTTCCATATACTGCTTCTGTCAAAAGACTGGTTGGCGTTCATGTGCCCAAGAAACAATAACATTGCAACAGGACACACTGAAATGTTGTAAGGACTTCTAGTCATCCGCCTCTGCTCTGATACTCTCGCTATTCATGGTAATTGTTGGTAAATATATCTTGTACTCAACAGTAACTGCTTAACACGCAGATTCATGTAACATTGCACAGTATTCTAGATGGAGAGTTATGAAGAGACTCAAGCCTTATTAGCTGATGAGAGCCCCATAGACGCCAAGTCCGATTCAGTCTTAGTGAGCTAATAGGAGTCTGATAAGACAGTTTACTCATTCATATCAAATATGTTTATGCCTAAGATTCCCTGTACCATGCCATCAGTGTCCTCAAATTTAGAATTAGTCTCCATGTTAATCAAACATATATATAATTAATCAACTAATAGGCGAAGGACTGTGTACTTTTTTACGCAAAACTGCACCTGAATATTTTACTTGGAAAGAGATTAGACGCAAAAAACAGGATATATAAATTACCTGTCTCTGAACGATCACAATATGCACAAATGGAAACTAAAACTCGTTTAAACAGGAGTATATTGTTAAGATCAAATTTTTTTTAAATCAGCCGAGAATGAAATTGTAACAGAAAGTTGCAGAGAAAATCACACCTGTCAGTTACAGATACAGAAACTCAAATTACGCACAATTCAAAAGTATATATATATATATATATATATATATATATATATATATATATATATATATATATATACTGTAAGGATTAAACAAAGGATGTTCTAGAAATTAAAAAAATGTTTTCTTTGTTAATAATCTTCATTCCAATCAGCCACGGTAGTTAAATTTATCAATAAATGTTCCTTTATTTTTTTGTCGAAGACAAAATCTTCCGGTATATACACCACCTTCTCAAAAAAGGCGTCCATTAATAGACGTAATTATTGTTCTTTGGCTCTCGCTAAACACTTCCTGGGTGAGTTGTGCATACGCGTGTTTCTGGCGTCGACATAGCGCAGTGTTCATTCACCTCCTGTACTGCCGTTTCGTCTGATGTTGATGGAGCGTGATGATCTTGTAACTCGGTTGAGCATGATGTCGATGCCGTGGACAACGCGTCGTGTGAAAATTGCTGGTTTGACTTTTATGCCCATGTGGTTGGATTGCACACATCAAACTCGTTCATAAAACGATGGTATTTAGACTAATCCAGTCCTTTGGTCGCGTCGGCAATCCAGATAAACTGGGTATGCAACGATCCAAAGTAACACTATCCTCCATGCCATTTACTTCTATAACGACATTCTTTCCTCATCCTCTTGAAATTATCTTGTCCTTTTTAAAATAAAATCTTGCTGCTTATCTTATTTTCAGAAGCTACATAAACATGCGATGACTATCTTAGATTGGAAGACACAGCCCTTGATTTTTAATTTTCCCGCCTTTGTCGTAGTTAAAAGAATCACCTTATCTCCAAGTGCTCCAACAAACCAATCTATGTAACCAGAATCCCAATCAACACTACCTGGAGTGTCTACAAGATTATCTCCAGTAAGCTTTAATGGTTCTCCATAGACCAATTCTGATATTGAAATTCCAAAAAGTGCCCTATATCTATTGCGCCTGACAAGCTGTACTATAGGAATATCATGTACTCAGCTCGTTCCACAAGTACATCTCAACGCAACTTTCAGTTCACGAAGCGGCCTTACTACTATCCCACATTCGCGTGGATTGTATGCGCTTATGTGCAATACATTCATTACCATGATGTTCAGAGACCTTATGAAGTGCTATGTCGTAAATTAACTACCGTGAACATTAGTGATTCTTACAGGAATACCATAATACGATACCCAATTATATAGGACTGTAAACAAGACTACTTTCGCTGTCATATCCTTCAAAATTAACGACCAAAACGATCAAACATTGTTAGCAAATACTTCTTACTGTTAACTTCTGGCATCTCGACAATTTCCATATTTATTTTGAACTCAATATTTTGCGGTGTGTAAGCATTCAGGTTATCAATGCCGCGTTTTGAGTACGCGGGTAATAGCTGTACACGGGCAGTTACACAAAGATCCGATTTGTCACTATTTCCAATTTGTTTTGTCTTTGATCGGGTTGACTCATTTTTACTTCAATTGGAAATGCGGTTCTATCATATCTCTGTTTACTGGCGACGTTTCGGTGCCTACTTTCCAGCACCATCATCAGGCAACACAACACTGATCACAATAGCAGATTTGGAAATAGTGACAAATCGGATCTTTGTGTAACTGCCCGTGTACAGCTATTACCCGCGTACGCAAAACGCGGCATTGATAATCCATATGTATTTGTTTGAAACGTCCGATTGATATCCCAATATTTCGTTTCTTGGTTCTAGTATGTCTCCAAAACTTAAAGGTTGACAATTTGCAAAGTATTTTACCCAAGCCCGTATGCCTTTGAACATATACGGCTATACGTATCTGTAAGTAATAAGTCGAATGAAGGTTTATACGGATGAATGTCCCAAACCGTGCAATATTTGAATTATTTTGGTGCGTATCTCCAACGGCACATATGGTCGGGTGTGGTCTCCGGACGTTTCGTAAAACAACCGCTTGCTACTCAGGTCTTTGCGAGTATAGCCGAGTCTCTTGGCCAATATTAACGTAAAGAGATCCAATTTTTGCGTTTCCTCGATTGGCTTTATTAAATTGTTCGGAAAATCAATTAGATTCTGCCTCTTCCGGTCTGTTAAGTGCATCTGCTACCAGATTCTTTTTACCAGAAATATGAGAGACAATTAAGTCTATCTCCGTTAATCCGGTAATTTGGGAATTCACCCTGTGACATTAATTATGCTTCGTGGTTTTACCAAATATGTTTATCAACGGCTTGTGATCTGTCATTAATTTGAACTGATACACGTCTAAAATGCTCAAAATGTAGCACAGTAGCATAAAAATCTGGAGCTTCGTTACGTCCTTGATGGCTTGGATTTTATCTTATAAATGTTTAATTCCGTCTTTGGAAAGTATATGTCCAATCTATTCCCTGTCGTGCAACATGTTTATTTTAAAGCTTATATGTCCAAGATATTTAACCAAAGAGCGTCCGAGTTTGCTCTTATTGGGTTTGACCAATAATCTATATTTTTTCCAGCCTGGTCTAAACCGTTTCCAAATGCTTATGATGTTCCTCAAGTGATTGACTTAAAATAATTATTTCGTCTATGTATACTCTCGCAATTTGACAATTCTGTAGGACTTCTTCAGCCAAACGCTGGAATGTCTGACTGTCCTGTTCAACCAAAAATATATTCTAAGAAATTCATGCGATCATCCTTCTGTAAATCTGACTGTGGTGAAAGGTATGGAGCTTTCCTTTATCGGTATCTGAAATTACGCTTTCTTTAAATTGAAAGTCGAATAAAACTCATATCCCATTGTGTCTTAGAGCAGAGTACTCTGACTAAGGATGGGATAAGAATCACCCATTGTTACTGAGCCTAATAGACGATAATTCCCACAAACTCTCCATTGTCCTGGTTCAGGTTTGGGAACTACCACTATTGGGAAAGCAATTCAGGAATTTGGCCTCCTACAAATTCCACCTTTACGCATTTGGTGAAATACAGTTAAATCAATTTGTGGCGTGTGTTGTGTCATCGATTGAACTTTGGGTGAACAAGGCAACGGAGCCAACATATCTATTTGTTGCTCTACTATTGTTCTCAATCCAGTTGGCTTGGCACTAAAATGTTGAAACACAGCAAAGTATTTCTCAATTATATCGAAAAGAATCACTTGCAAATATGTGACATGGTAAACGAACTGATTTAGCTGCTGAATTATCATACTCAGTGTGTTTTAACAAACCTACGCTTTCTCCGATGGTCCTAGTTTTGGGATCTATTGTCAGATTGAAATGAGTCGAGAAATCCATTCCAATGTTATGTTCCTTGACATCGGCTATCAGAAAATTCCACTTAAAGAAAGATTTCTGTTACAAATTTACCGACAGTTCTTTCATCCTTATAACTCCTATTGGACTACCATTGGTGGTCTATAGTTGTTAATTAATTGTGTGGCAATCTGTTTCCATCACATCTGGCCTAATTATGCTTAATTCTACACCTTTGTCTATGAGTAAACTCCGCACCAGCCAATTCATCACTAATAATGAATTTATTGCTGGATAATCCGGCAACGTTTTCAAGATCTCCGCTTAAACAGAATCTAACCTTCTTGCTGTCTGTCTCGGTGCTATCCCCTAATTGTCGCAATTTTTATTTTGTCTGAACTAGGCCTTTTATAGGCACATCAAGGAGCCTTCGCAATGTAACTACACTACGGCTCTTACTAGCGAGGTTTTCATGCTTTACCCGGTGAGGAATTTCTCTCAACTTGTTTGGTGCTTCCTTTCCATCTGCGTCCACCTAAATGCGGATATATACAGCCTTATCCTTGGCACTTAGCACTTCGTCCATATTCAATCTGTCTTACACTATCCGCGCGGCCCATTGAAACGTTGACGCGAGCGACTCCCTCGACGTCTAAAATCTCTATCCTGACACTGAGATTGTGAAATAATTCTTGCCAAATCATCAATTTGTCTCATTATATTCGCGACATTTCTACATACATTGCGCATATTTTCCCGTAATATCAGAATAGCTTCTGCTTTTTCCCTGATTTTCTGCACCTTTACTTAGTCTTCTGTTACAGCAAATACCTTTGATTTCTGGTAATTGTTCACACCATCTAGCCCCTCAGTTTTCCTGGCCAATCAACCTTCATCGTCTCAAAAACCTCTAATGTGGCTCTAAGCCTGGCTGGAAGCTTCCTGTTAATCGAATCTATAAATATAATTAATCAAATAATAGGCGATGGACTGTGTACTTCTTACGCAATAATGCACTCGAATATTAAACTTGGAAAGAGATTAGATGTGGAAAAAATAATAAAATTACCTGCTCAAGATCGATACCAAAATGCACATATGAAAGCGGAAACTCGTTTTATCAGGAATATATTGTGAAGATCAAAATTTGTAAAAGCAAACATAGAAATAAAATGGAAGCAGCAATTTTTTCAAAAAACTATCACTCCAGTCAGTTACTGAAAGCAGAAACGCAAATAATGAACAATTAAATGGTATATATACTGGAAATGATTCAAACAAAAAATGCTCCATAAATTAAACGAATGTTTTCTCTTCTTAATGAAATGTGTTCCAATCAGCCACAGTGGTTTAAATTTAACGATAATTATTACTTTATATTTGTCGGAGGAAGTATCTTTTTATATAGCTAAACTAGTTTAATAGATTATTTGTATTGCCCTTATAAGTGTCTTTTTTAAGGCCATCAATATATATCTAACTGCATCAAAGAGTGTATTATATTATCATTACACCTGAGCATTTATCGGTTTAATTGTTTGTTACAAAGGCGTGCATCTTTTGTGAAAATTTAATTATTGTAGGCTTTGTTTATTTTAAGCAATACAACTCTGTAGTTTTGAAATTCAGCGTGTGGGTGCCTGTAGTTTTTCGCGGGCTATGGTCAATTATACGCGGTTTGTCCAGTCTGGACGTTTGGTTTATATTGCTCGTGGTCGAGATCAGGGCAAAGTTGCTCTAATTGTTGAAATTATTGATCAAAATCGTGTTCTTATAGATGGTCCCCTATCGGGTGTCCCTCGAAGACCAATTAATTTAAAGCGTCTGCATTTAACAAAAATTGTTTGTAAACTACCACATGGTTGTAAAACCCGTGCAGTGGAAAAGTATTGGACGAAGAACTTAATTGGTGAGCAGTGGAAAAAAACACTATGGGCAAGAAAGCTCCAGCGAAAGGCTATCCGTGCAAAACTTACGGACTTCGAACGTTTCCAGGTCATGGTCGCCAGGCAAAAGGTAGGTGCAATTTATATTTACATCAGCGCAACCGCATTATTCAGCATTACAGGATTTGTACAGGTGTGAGTAAGGGAGCTAAGTCAAAGGTTGCTCCTACAAAATCTGCTAAAGTGAAGAGCGTGCCAGCTAAACCTCCAAAGACCAAATAAATCTAAATAAAATTTTGGAACGAAATTCATTTTCTTAATTTTGTTTTTGGTTTAATCGATATTTTAAAAATTATTTCAAATTTCCTTCAGATATCCTGTATGATATTTATAGGTAAGTTAAAGTAAATGTTAACCTACCTTATTAAATGATGTTTGGAAGTGCCGTCTTAATATTGCTGAAACATAAATTTTCTGATTAAGTGTAAATATAGGATGTTTAAATTTTTTCGTCCTTCTATAATTTAATTTTTTTCCTTTTTAGATTTTGTTTGTCATCTAGTCCTTTTAGGTAAGCACTCATTAGAATTTTATATTACATTATATTCAGTATGATGTTTTGGAAAAGCCGTCTAACTAGTGATGATTACTCTATTCTGAGTTTAATTAATGCATTTGAACGTTAATCTTTCCGCAAAGCTAATCTATATTGTTTTTTATTATAGGTTTTACATATGTAAGTCTGGATTATCAGTTATGATGCCGAATTCGTTACGAATTGCTGATGTAATACATTATTTGCTGCCCTTATTCGACTGATTTGGCTTAATGCAATCCTGTAAACTAGGCCTTGGAGTAAACCTCTGTTTAAGAATGCCATGGCGTATCTACAATGTATAAATTTGCCCGTAGTCACATGTTCTACGTGAGAAAACCGTATTTTAGACAAACAAATTTCGGTTATTGGTTCGCAATGTTGTTTTGGTCCTGAACAATAAAAAATTGACAATGCATATAGCCTTTTTCTGTCTGGTCCTGTGGTCTAGTTGCGGATGCTTATAATCCCTCAAATGAGAATTTGTGGTCTGCCTGAGCTGGCCGACATGTACCGCAGCTTTGCTGTTGCGCCATATCTGGTTGATTACAAGTTAGGCTAAGACCATTATATTATATCATTTAAATACTGATAAGTTGTGCACCTCTGTACGTGAGCTTTGTGCGAATGACAATTTTAATGAACAACAAAGGTGCTGTGCTCACAAACTATTAATCGTCTGGCAAGATTAAGGAATTGTTTAGTGTAAACGCATAATATACATTTAATCGATGATATATTTGAAGCAGTTATGTTCTGTTTCCGCATACCTGATTGATTAGATATAATTACATTCTCTTTGTTTGAAATGGGCTGTTTGTCATATGCCTTGCCACTCGGCATGCTACATGAGTGCATAAACAGGTCATTTCTGACAGTGTGAACTGAGTCAAAAAGCATTGATCGTCAGCGCCCGATAGCTGGTCAGCCATTCGAAATGTATAACTATGTCCTTTCATAACCATTTTACAAGTAAAGCTTCATTGATTCCATGTTCTCAGCTGACACGCTTCCGCATTTCCCCTTATCAGATTTGATGGGCGAATAAGATGCAAATGCTGCAGACTAGCCTGAAAAGGTAGTCCCAAGGCTGGACGCTTTCTAAGCGCTCCCACAGACTATTAAATGTTGTGGCTTAGGCTAGTAGATGATGGAATTGATCTGGCGATCTGCATTTTAATTATTTAACTCGAAAATCTCCGTTCTTGTTCAACAAAGTAAATGTAATTATTCTGCTTAATCATGTTTGTGTGATCTTTGCTGATGTCAAAGCAATGCGATCCTGTGTGGGTATGGTGGTGGTGCTTGGGAAGCACCCTTGATAGTGGGAATGTAAGTCTTGCTCGGATGCGCCTGTTGTTGTGCTAAAGTAGAGTTTTTCTGACGTGGTTTGAGAATAAACGCAACGAAATAACAGTTATGACAGATAGTGACACGAAGCATAGGGGTAAGCTATATGGTGTCCTGCTTAATTATTTCTTTAAATAGGGTCTCTGGAAGTACATGTCCAATCGACTTTGTTTGGATTTCCAGATGATTGAACCCTGTTGCTGCTGCTTTTGGAGAGGTGCAAACTATTGATTTGCCAATCTCTAACTAATCACAAAGTACAGCATAACGCCGAATATCTTTTATCCTTCAGAACTAACGATGACCCATTATTGCTACCAGCCCATGGGAGAGTGCGCTTTGTTTTCTCGATTAGGCTTAGTTCGTTTACATTAGGGGATAATACTAGAGGCAAAATTTGATGGATGTACAGTTCTAGGCGGTCAGTTCTTGATATCCTGCGAACATGACGTATTGTTTATGGAAATCTGATGGCTGAAGAATTGATGTGTGTAGGCCAATTTCGTGTCCTGCCTGCCAGACTATTGGCGCAATTCTGATGAATGGCTGGAACTAGAGTAAAGGTGGGTTAATGTGTAACATCTTGCTTGGTTGGTCGGAAACCACTGAGAAATTGGTTGAACAGGATTCGGTGAAGAGGTTTAATTAATTCTGTATTGATGATAGGGCTATGCTGGTAAGCACTATGCAAGTGGAAGAGATCTACTTCGAATTAATTTATGTATGCTCTGTATGACAATGGAGTATAGAAATGCGTCTCTTCGTGGGGCGAATGCTTGTGCTGTTGGTCGCAACTACTTGCATCATTTTGTTTGTATCAAGCAATGTCATTCAAATTATTTTAATAGCAATAACGGCAACAAATGACAAACTATTTGAAGTAGATCTTCAGCATGCAATTTTTATTATATAAAATTGATCAGCGATGTTGCGGTCATAATATTCGTCGTTACCATTAGCATAAACGTCAGTTAACTGAGGTTATTTTCCAATGCCGCGTTTTGCGTACGAGGGTTCTAGTTTTGCACAAACAGTTTCACAGATCCGATTGAACAAAATTTCCATTACCATTTTGTCTTCAATCGGGCTAGGTTTGTATTCGTCTCAATGGAAATGTGGTTCTATCACATTTGTTTAGTGGCGACATTTCGATGCTTACCTTCCACCACCATCCTCAGGCAACTATACACAGTACAATACTTACAATAGCAGATTTAAGGAAATGGAAATTGTGATCAATCGGATTTTTACGAAACTGCAAAGCTAAATCCCGCGTACGCAAAGCGCGGCATTGGAAAATATGAAGCTTGCACTCCGCAGTCAAATGTAAAATAATAACAGTTTATTTACTATCAAATTTGAGACTAATTAAACGAACATTGGTTGAGCGAGCGGTGATCCAATTACTTTTAATCATGATTGCGAACTTTTTATAAACAGCTGACCCATTATGTGCACACATCAGTATAAACTAAGAATTGGGTAGTGTAGGGAAGGAAATTCATCCAGAAGACTGGTTTCATACATTTAGGGGCGTACCGAGGTTCGATCCCTGTCCGCGGCAATTTCTGTACAATACGTGACGAGTTCCCAATACGAACGAAACCTGTTCACTGCATGAATTGCCTTATCTACACTATACAGTACTTAGTTTATACTGACAAATGTATGTAAATAATGGGTCAGGTGTTTATATCAAGCTCGCAACTGATTGTAAGTAAAAGAAATTGAGACTTACAAAATGCCTCCTAGTTTGTATGAGAAATGAGAATAATAGAATAAAATTTGGTCTCGAACAAATATTTTGTAACACTTCATTTTGAAATCGGGTGTACGGGTGTGAGTAAGGGAGTTAAGTCAAAGGTTGCTCCTACAAAATCTGCTAAAGTGAAGAGCGTGCCAGCTAAACCTCCAAAGACCAAATAAATCTAAATAAAATTTTGGAACGAAATTCATTTTCTTAATTTTGTTTTTGGTTTAATCGATATTTTAAAAATTATTTCAAATTTCTTTCAGATATCCTGTATGATATTTCTAGGTAAGTTAAAGTAAATGTTAACCTACCTTATTAAATGATGTTTGGAAGTGCCGTCTTAATATTGCTGAAACATAAATTTTCTGATTAAGTGTAAATATAGGATGTTTAAATTTTATCGTCCTTCTATAATTTCATTTTTTTCCTTTTTAGATTTTGTTTGTCATCTAGTCCTTTTAGGTAAGCACTCATTAGAATTTTATATTACATTATATTCAGTATGATGTTTTGGAAAAGCCGTCTAACTAGTGATGATTACTCTATTCTGAGTTTAATTAATGCATTTGAACGTTAATCTTTCCGCAAAGCTAATCTATATATTTTTTTTTATTATAGGTTTTACATATGTAAGTCTGGATTATCAGTTATGATGCCGAATTCGTTACGAATTGCTGATGTAATACATTATTTGCGGCCCTTATTCGACTGATTTGGCATAATGCTATCCTGTAAACTAGGCTTTGGAGTAAACCTCTGTTTAAGAATGCCATGGCGTATCTACAATGTATAAATTTGCCCGTAGTCACATGTTCTACGTGAGGAAACCGTATTTTAGATAAACAAATTTCGGTTATTGGTTCGCAATGTTGTTTTGGTCCTGAACAATAAACAATTGACAATGCATATAGCCTTTTTCTGTCTGGTCCTGTGGTCTAGTTGCGGATGCTTATTATCCCTCAAATGAGAATTTGTGGTCTGCCTTAGCTGGCCGACATGTACGGCAGCTTTGCTGTTGCGCCATATCTGGTTGATTACAAGTTAGGCTAAGACCATTATATTATATCATTTAAATACTGATAAGTTGTGCACCTCTGTACGTGAGCTTTGTGCGAATGACAATTTTAATGAACAACAAAGGTGCTGTGCTCACAAACTATTAATCGTCTGACAAGATTAAGGAATTGTTTAGTGTAAACGCATAATATACATTTAATCGATGATATATTTGAAGCAGTTATGTTCTGTTTCCGCATACCTGATTGACTAGATATAATTACATTCTCTTTGTTTGAAATGGGCTGTTTGTCATATGCCTTGCCACTCGGCATGCTACATGAGTGCATAAACAGGTCATTTCTGACAGTATGAACTGAGTCAAATAGCGTTGATCGTCAGCGCCCGATAGCTGGTCAGCCATTCGAAATGTATAACTATGTCCTTTCATAACCATTTTACAAGTAAAGCATCATTGATTCCATGTTCTCAGCTGACACGCTTCCACATTTCCCCTCATCAGATTTGATGGGCGAATAAGATGCAAATGCTGCAGACTGGCCTGAAAAGGTAGTCCCAGGGCTGGACGCTTTCTAAGCGCTCCCACAGACTGATAAATATCGTGGCTTAGGCTAGTAGATGATGGAATTGATCTGGCGATAGAAATGAAGATACGTGCTCACATTCTAAGTGACTGGCTGCACTACATCTTGTTATGAATAATTGCAGGCCATATTCCGTTCGGTGTATTTCCAATTGCATTTGCTGGGGCTTGTCTGCCGATTACAACATAATGCTAATAGACTACTAGGAATATGTTTGGTGGTTGGTTAGTGAGTTTACGTGTATATTCGCGATTGGTGAGCTGCTCGAACGCCTTACGTATGGCTTTTACATAGTGAACTAAAATTGCTTTCATCAATCAACGTTTTGTCTTCTTGAAGTCTAATTCATAGGTTTGATCTCTCGTCACATGATTAAACTGTCGTGAGATATAAATAATGATGGTGGCCTGGGAAAATGGTTGAAATGCTCAAAGCCTGTTATAATGTATCATTGGCCTGCATTTTAATTATTTAACTCGAAAATCTCCGTTCTTGTTCAACAAAGTAAATGTAATTATTCTGCTTAATCATGTTTGTGTGATCTTTGCTGATGTCAAAGCAATGCGATCCTGTGTGGGTATGGTGGTGGTGCTTGGGAAGCACCCTTGATAGTGGGAATGTAAGTCTTGCTCGGATGCGCCTGTTGTTGTGCTAAAGTAGAGTTTTTCTGACGTGGTTTGAGAATAAACGCAACGAAATAACAGTTATGACAGATAGTGACACGAAGCATAGGGGTAAGCTATATGGTGTCCTGCTTAATTATTTCTTTAAATAGGGTCTCTGGAAGTACATGTCAAATCGACTTTGTTTGGATTTCCAGATGATTGAACCCTGTTGCTGCTGCTTTTGGAGAGGTGCAAACTATTGATTTGCCAATCTCTAACTAATCACAAAGTACAGCATAACGCCGAATATCTTTTATCCTTCAGAACTAACGATGACCCATTATTGCTACCAGCCCATGGGAGAGTGCGCTTTGTTTTCTCGATTAGGCTTAGTTCGTTTACATTAGGGGATAATACTAGAGGCAAAATTTGATGGATGTACAGTTCTAGGCGGTCAGTTCTTGATATCCTGCGAACATGACGTATTGTTTATGAAAATCTGATGGCTGGAGAATTGATGTGTGTAGGCCAATTTCGTGTCTTGCCCGCCAGACTATTGGGGCAATTCTGATGAATGGCTGGAACTAGAGTAAAGGTGGGTTAATGTGTAACATCTTGCTTGGTTGGTCGGAAACCACTGAGAAATTGGTTGAACAGGATTCAGTGAAGAGGTTTAGTTAATTCTGTATTGATGATAGGGCCATGCTGGTAAGCACTATGCAAGTGGAAGAGATCTACTTCGAATTAATTTATGTATGCTCTGTATGACAATGGAGTATAGAAATGCGTCTCTTCGTGGGGCGAATGCTTGTGCTGTGGGTCGCAACTACTTGCATCATTTTGTTTGTATCAAGCAATGTCATTCAAATTATTTTAATAGCAATAAAGGCAACAAATGACAAACTATTTGAAGTAGATCTTCAGCATGCAATTTTTATTATATAAAATTGATCAGCGATGTTGCGGTCATAATATTCGTCGTTACCATTAGCATAAACGTCAGTTAACTGAGGTTATTTTCCAATGCCGCGTTTTGCGTACGCGGGTTCTAGCTTTGCACAAACAGTTTCACAGATCCGATTGAACAAAATTTCCATTACCATTTTGTCTTCAATCGGGCTAGGTTTGTATTCGTCTCAATGGAAATGTGGTTCTATCACATTTGTTTAGTGGCGACATTTCGATGCTTACCTTCCACCACCATCCTCAGGCAACTATACACAGTACAATACTTACAATAGCAGATTTAAGGAAATGGAAATTGTGATCAATCGGATTTTTACGAAACTGTGCAAAGCTAAATCCCGCGTACGCAAAGCGCGGCATTGGAAAATATGAAGCTTGCACTCCGCAGTCAAATGTAAAATAATAACAGTTTATTTACTATCAAATTTGAGACTAATTAAACGAACATTGGTTGAGCGAGCGGTGATCCAATTACTTTTAATCATGATTGCGCACTTTGCATAAACAGCTGACCCATTATGTGCACACATCAGTATAAACTAAGAATTGGATAGTGTAGGGAAGGAAATTCATCCAGAAGACAGGTTTCGTACATTTTGGGGCGTACCGAGGTTCGATCCCTGTCCGCGGCAATTTCTGTACAATACGTGATGAGTTCCCTATAAGGACGAAACCTGTCTATTGCATGAATTGCCTTATCTACACAATACAGTACTTAGTTTATACTGACAAATGTTTGGAAATAATGAGTCAGGTGTTTATATCAAGCTCGCAACTGATTGTAAGTAAAAGAAATTGAGACTTACAAAATGCCTCCTAGTTTGTATGAGAAATGAGAATAATAGAATAAAATTTGGTCTCGAACAAATATTTTGTAACACTTCATTTTGAAATCGGGTGTACGGGTGTGAGTAAGGGAGTTAAGTCAAAGGTTGCTCCTACAAAATCTGCTAAAGTGAAGAGCGTGCCAGCTAAACCTCCAAAGACCAAATAAATCTAAATAAAATTTTGGAACGAAATTCATTTTCTTAATTTTGTTTTTGGTTTAATCGATATTTTAAAAATTATTTCAAATTTCCTTCAGATATCCTGTATGATAATTCTAGGTAAGTTAAAGTAAATGTTAACCTACCTTATTAAATGATGTTTGGAAGTGCCGTCTTAATATTGCTGAAACATAAATTTTCTGATTAAGTGTAAATATAGGATGTTTAAATTTTATCGTCCTTCTATAATTTCATTTTTTTCCTTTTTAGATTTTGTTTGTCATCTAGTCCTTTTAGGTAAGCACTCATTAGAATTTTATATTACATTATATTCAGTATGATGTTTTGGAAAAGCCGTCTAACTAGTGATGATTACTCTATTCTAAGTTTAATTAATGCATTTGAACGTTAATCTTTCCGCAAAGCTAATCTATATTTTTGTTTTTTATTATAGGTTTTACATATGTAAGTCTGGATTATCAGTTATGATGCCGAATTCGTTACGAATTGCTGATGTAATACATTATTTGCGGCCCTTATTCGACTGATTTGGCATAATGCTATCCTGTAAACTAGGCTTTGGAGTAAACCTCTGTTTAAGAATGCCATGGCGTATCTACAATGTATAAATTTGCCCGTAGTCACATGTTCTACGTGAGGAAACCGTATTTTAGACAAACAAATTTCGGTTATTGGTTCGCAATGTTGTTTTGGTCCTGAACAATAAACAATTGACAATGCATATAGCCTTTTTCTGTCTGGTCCTGTGGTCTAGTTGCGGATGCTTATTATCCCTCAAATGAGAATTTGTGGTCTGCCTTAGCTGGCCGACATGTACGGCAGCTTTGCTGTTGCGCCATATCTGGTTGATTACAAGTTAGGCTAAGACCATTATATTATATCATTTAAATACTGATAAGTCGTGCACCTCTGTACGTGAGCTTTGTGTGAATGACAATTTTAATGAACAACAAAGGTGGTGTGTTCACAAACAATTAATCGTCTGAGAAGATTAAGGAATTGTTTAGTGTAAACGCATAATATACATTTAATCGATGATATATTTGAAGCAGTTATGTTCTGTTTCCGCATACCTGATTGACTAGATATAATTACATTCTCTTTGTTTGAAATGGGCTGTTTGTCATATGCCTTGCCACTCGGCATGCTACACGAGTGCATAAACAGGTCATTTCTGACAGTATGAACTGAGTCAAAAAGCGTTGATCGTCAGCGCCCGATAGCTGGTCAGCCATTCGAAATGTATAACTATGTCCTTTCATAACCATTTTACAAGTAAAGCATCATTGATTCCATGTTCTCAGCTGACACGCTTCCACATTTCCCCTCATCAGATTTGATGGGCGAATAAGATGCAAATGCTGCAGACTGGCCTGAAAAGGTAGTCCCAGGGCTGGACGCTTTCTAAGCGCTCCCACAGACTGATAAATATCGTGGCTTAGGCTAGTAGATGATGGAATTGATCTGGCGATAGAAATGAAGATACGTGCTCAAATTCTAAGTGACTGGCTGCACTACATCTTGTTATGAATAATTGCAGGCCATATTCCGTTCGGTGTATTTCCAATTGCATTTGCTGGGGCTTGTCTGCCGATTACAGCATAATGCTAATAGACTACTAGGAATATGTTTGGTGGTTGGTTAGTGGGTTTACGTGTATATCAGCGATTGGTGAGCTGCTCGAACGCCTTACGTATGGCTTTTACATAGTGAACTAGAATTGCTTTCATCAATCAACGTTTTGTTTACTTCATGTCTAATTCATAGGTTTGATCTCTCGTAACACGACTAAACTTTCGTGAGATATAAATAATGATGGTGGCCTGGGAAAATAGTTGAAATGCTCAAAGCCTGTTATAATGTATCATTGGCCTGCATTTTAATTATTTAACCCGAAAATCTCCGT
>JAQBSW010004034.1:0-74285 GCA_029291075.1 Eudiplozoon nipponicum
TCAACCACGACCATATGTGCCATTAGAGTTACGGGCCAAGATTATCCAAGTGTTACATGACATGGGTCATCCATCCATTAAAGCCACCATTCGATTAATCAACGACAGATACGTATGGCCGCACATGTCTAAAGACATACGGGTATGGGTAAGAGCCTGTGCCAAGTGTCAAACGTGTAAGGTGTGGAGACATACCAGAACCGAGATAAAGAACATTGGAATACCAATTGGACGGTTCAGACACGTACACATAGACATTGTCGAGATGCCTGAAGTAAATGGAAATAAATACTTGCTGACAATGGTAGATAGATTTAGTCGTCAATTTGAAGTGGCGATTTTAAAAGACATGACAGCGCAAGAAGTCTTGCTCGCGTTTCTACATAATTGGATATCGCGTTATGGTGTTCCGGAAAAGGTCACTAGTGATCGTGGTAGTCAATTTATGTCAGAGCTTTTCGTAAGATCCCTCAACATCATGGGAACCACTATAATACATACTAGCGCGTATAACCCACGAGCGAATGGGATGGTAGAAAGGCTACATCGTGAACTGAAAGCTGCATTAAGGTGTACTAGTGGAACAAGCTGGATACACGATCTTCCTATAGTACTACTCGCCATGCGCAACAGATATAGGGCACAATTAGGAACTTCCATAGCAGAACTGGTTTATGGAGAACCATTAAGGTTGCCTGGAGATCTTCTAATAGAAACTCCAAGTAGTCTTGATTGGGCTTCTAGTTATGTAGATTGGTTTGTAGGAGCACTTAGAGACAAGATGTGTCGTTTGGCCCCGACCAAGACTAGAAAAGCTAAAACCAAATGCTATGTGTCCTCTGATTTAAAATCGGCTTCGCATGTGTATATAACTAATGAGAATAGGAAGAACTGCCTAACACCATTTTATAAAGGACCATACAAGGTCAAGAGGATGACTGACAAGAATGTCATCATAGAAATAAATGGCATTGAGGATTGTGTTACGTTGGATCGTTGCATTCCCCAGTTTATCTGGATAGACGGTATAACTGAATTAACAGATGCGTTGAATGACCGTTCCATGGGCGAATCTGATGTGTGCAATCCCACCATACAGGCAAATAATGAAATGCAGAACTCTGAAGAAGCGTTGTTTAATATAGCAAAATCTTATTCTACTGAATCACAGCATGAAAACTGTTTGTCGATACCATATGATTCTGAAGAAACAGTAAATATTGTACCGGGCGAGATGACGACTTCAGGGGCGCCAGTATGCACAACTCGTTCTGGAAGAGTGCCACTTCAGCCGAAAAACTATGATTACGTCTATTACTAGCCGTCTTTTTTTAGGAAGGTGGTGTATGTGGATGAAACCAAATCCTCCACCAAAATTAAATAAACATTAACTGATAAATTTAAACCAACTAGGCTGATTGTAACGAATTTTAATTAAAAAGATTTTTTTCTTTTAATTTTCCAGAACATTCTTTTTTTAAATACTTGACATTGAATTGTGCGCCATTTTCAGTTTTCGAGTGTCTTGCACCTCGACTGGTTATAAAATCTTTTGGTCTGCTGCTATTTTCGAGTTTGAGAGCCCCATAGATGCCAGATCGTTTGAAGTCCTAAAATTCACAGTAGAGTCTTAAATGCTTATATTTCCATTTACATCTGCTAGATGCAATTCCGCAATATCCTGCACTAAACTACTTGTGTCCTCAAATTTAATATCGGTCTCCATGTCTTATTAGTTTAACAATTAAATCAACACTTAATGTTGGGCAATCGGAATAGGAATGTTGTATCTTGATAATTCCGGAACAAATAATCTGGAAGGAGATATACGTGAACAGCAGAATAATCAAATCACCTGTTCCAGAACGTCCCTCTTCTGTGTGATATAATATCAAAACTAAAGGCAATTATAGTAGGAATATATTGTTGAGATGTATTCGTGTTACTAGAGAAAAATGTTAAAAATGCAGCAGACCAAAATATGTTAAGACCAGTCGAGGTGCGAGACACTCGAAAACTGAAAATGGCGCACAATTCAAAGTCAAGTATTTAAACAAAGAATGTTATGGAAAATAAAAAGAAAAAATTCTTTTTAAATAAAATTCGTTACAATCAGCCATGGTGGTTTAAATTTTTCAGTCAATGTTATTTTACATATGGCGGAGGATTTAACTTCCTCCACAATGCACGCAAATTATTCCAATTATATTTAAATGACGCTGAATATGTTACTCAATTGAAGCATCGCTGTATTTATTATATTTTTCTGATTTACGCGCACCCAACATTGTATTGTTTGATATTATTTACTTAAATTAAATGCTCTTTTAAAAGAAATATTTTTAAATATGCGGAGACCATTCACTTCGAAAATCGCGCTGTAGAGGCCCTTTGGTCACTACCATAAGGGGTCTCTTGGATGCCAGGCCCGGAAAATCCATATATGCGGAATGATCATCTATTTTGGAATACTTAATTTCATCTGAACTATCTTTTGAGCTATAATCCTTAAGTCCACTAGCCAACTGCTCTGTATCCTCAGTATTTAATAAATCAGCCATGATATTATTAAATTACAATGATTTATTAGCAAAGATTCGGAGATGGAGCCACGCAGTGTCCCGCTTGTGCAATTCAGCAACTCAGATCAAAACTAAAACATTTTTCTTCGACAAGACAAGTCAAAAACTTCGACAATATGAACAAAAGAACTTCCAAAAAAAATTTACAATTTTTTCCAAAAATTACAATATTGTTTTACGAAACCAGCGATAACATTAAATGTCCAAAAATAAAATTGATTTATTTTTATATGAGGAGTTAATTGATGTCCAAAAAAATTAAATTAATCTCCACATACACCCTCATGTTTAAGATGATTAACCATACATGATGTAGTCCTCATTCTTCGGTTTCTTGATGACTCTTCCAGAACGAGTCTCAACAAGTTGTGCTGGTACTTCACTAGATTTCATATTAATATTGCACTGTTCTTTATTCTCAGTTGTCTTGGTCTTAATCTTTACTTCTTTTCCATATTTATTCGAATCTTCTTTTTTCTCACCAATTTCTGAGTCACATCTCGCCTCAACTTCTGGATACCTCGGTGAATACTGTTCCTCAGTCTCCTCCTCCGTCCAAATAAACTGCGGAATGCAGCGATCCAGTGTTACACATTCTACTGTGCCATTTACTTCTATAAGTGAATTTTTCTAAGTCATATGACTGACTTTAAATGGAGTCAGACAATTCTGTCTGTTTTCGTTAGTTATATATACATGAGATGCCAGCTTTAAATCTGAAGATACATAGCATTTGTACTTTGGACTTCTAGTTTTGGTTGGAGCTAAACGACTCATTTTATCTCTCAGTGCTCCAACAAACCAATCTACTGAACTAGAGGCCCAATCAAGACAACTTGGAGCTTCTAGTAGAAGATCTCCGGGTAACCTCAATGGCTCTCTATAAACAAGTTCTGCTATGGATGTTCTTACTGAACTCTGTATCTGTTTCGCATTGCCAACAAAACTATGGGCAAATCATGTATCCAACTGGATCCACCCGTGCAGCGTAATGCAGCCTTCAGCTCCCTGTGCAGTCTCTCAACCATCCCATTAGCTCTGGGATTATAAGCACATGTGTGTATTACTTCTATCCCCATAGTATTCAATGATCTGATAAAAAGTTCAGACATAAACTAACTACCACGAGCTGTAGTTTTCCTTACCAGTACACCATATCGCGACACCCAATTATGCAAGAACATAAGTAAGACCTCTTGAGCTGTCATGTCCTTCGGGATTGCTACCTCAAACTGACGACTGAACCGATCGACCATCGTGAGTAAATACTTTTGGCCAGAAATCTCGCGCATTTCTACTATATCACTATGTACATGCACGAAACGACCAACTGGTATACCAATCGTTTTAATTTCAGTTTTGGTATGACGCCAAACTTTACAAGTTTGACACCAGGCACATGTCCTTACCCAGGCTCTTATGTCTTTCGACATCTTAGGCCATACATATCTATCAGTGACCACCCTGATAGTTGCCTTAATGGAAGGATGACTGAATTCATGTAGCTGCTGAATTACCTTATACCTTAATTCTAACGGTACATAAGGTCTAGGTTGGCTCCTAGAGATTTCACATAATAACCACTTATCTCCAATCTTCCTGCGTGTATATGCAGGATTCTTCTCCAACACAGCTACTAAAGGATCAAGACCTTGTGCTTCCATCAATTGCTGGAAAAAATCATTAGAAGATACAATAGAGCATACGAGTGACTCTGAACGAATCATATCTTCATCTGATACGTCTGATCTACTGAGAGTATCTGCCACCAACTTATATTTTACTGAGATATGACTAATGGGAAAATCAAATTCTGCGAGTCGGGTTATTTGTGAATTCACCCGCTGAGAATAATTTAGCCTATTCGCTTTCCCAAGGATACTCAACAACGGTTTATGATCAGTTAATATCATAAACTGATGTCTATCTAGATAATGCTGAAAATGCATCACTGCAGAATAAACTGCTAGTAACTCCTTTCCAATCATATCATATCGCTTCTCGCGATCTTGGAGTTTCCGACTATAGAATCCAATCGGCTTGACTATACCATTTTCGCGTTGAAGTAACACTGCTGCTATGGTTACATCAGAGGCATCTATGACAAGCACAAACGGCTTAGTCAAATCCACAGGTGCTAATGTGGTTATTTGGCTAAACAGATCTTTGGCCCTCTGGAATTTTTCCTTGTCGTCTTGGCTAAAATAAATAGGCCAGGACTTCTTGATCGTGCTCCGTTCACGAAATAAATGTCGATTTAGCGACCGAAAAATTCCAGCTAAACCTGGTATGAACCGACGATAGTAGCTAATCATGCCCAAAAATCTACGCAACTGGCGTACAGTTCTAGGTACTGGCACATCCTTGATTGCTTGTACCTTGTCTTCCAAGGGCTTGATTCCATCCTTGGAAATGGTGTGTCAAAGATATTTTACGGTAGAGCAACCAATCCTACTCTTTTCTGGTTTCACTACCAATCCATAATGTTCAAGCTTAGACAAAACGATGTCCAAATGCTCCCGGTGTTCCTCCCTAGATTGACTATATATAATGATGTCATCTATATACACTCTAGCAAATGAACAGTCTTGAAGAACTTCCTCCGTCAGACGCTGGAATGTCTGACTTGCATTCTTCAACCCAAAAGGCATACATAAGAATTCATGCGATCCTCCTCCAGGGAATCGCACTGCTGTGAGCGGTATAGATTCTGCCTCCATAGGTACTTGATAGTACGCCTTCTGCAGATCTAACGTTGTATATACCTCATACCCCATTATATCCCTGAGCAAAGTACTCTGGTTTAGTACAGTATACGAATCACCTTTCGTTACCGAATTCAATAGACGATAGTAACCACAAACCCTCCATTGACCTGGTTCAGGTTTGGGAACAACCACTATTGGAGATGCAAAGTTGGAATTTGAACGCCTACAAATTCCTTCTTCTCTCAACCACATAAATTCTTCAATAGCAACCTGCTGCTTATGTTGTGCTAACGGTTGAGCATTCGGTGAACAAGGTAGTGGTTCCATCAACTCGATTTGGGGTTCTATGCCTGTCTTTAAACCCTTGCGTTTAGCATTGGATGGCAGAAACACGGCCAGGTGTTTCTCGATGATATCCACCAAGTCATCGGCAACGACGGGTCTGGGTAGTCTCACTGACCTAACTACTGAGGTCCCAGTCTCAGCATAAGTCACTATCCCAGTGCTTTGTCCAATGGTCCTAGATTTGGGATCTAAAGCGAGATAAAAATGGATCAAAAAGTGCATCCCAATGATGTTATTCTTTGTATCAGCGACCAGAAAATTCCATGTAAATGGAGATTTCAGCCCCAATGTCACTGACAATTCTTTAACTCCCTTAACCTCAATTGGACTTCCATTAGCAGCCCATAGTTGGTAATCGAATGTGGGGCTATCAATTTCCACCACATCAGATCGAACTATGCTCACCTCTGCACCCGTGTCTATTAAGAAATTTAAAGCCGCTAAGTTCATCTGTTATAACGAACTTATTGTTGCTATAACCAGCAACCTCTTTAAGATTATCTGCCAGCCGAAATCTAACAGATTTACGGACTGTATTACCACGCATTTCTTCCATCAAATCTTCCGAACCTAACTTCGAGGATATGCATACCTTGGAGCCTTGCATGCGCAACCCCCCCTACGGCTCCTATTAGCGGGGGCTTTAATAGTTTTTCGGCAACTTCGACCAGGCTTCAGGAAGACTACTTCCTTTCCATCGGGGACCACCCAATTTTGAAAACGTGCATTCCCCCTCCTGGCATTTTCAAAACTCGGCGTATTTGCGATGCGATATGCAACACTCGCTTGGTCCTTGTACACTCTCACGAGATTCGCCTCTCCAATGCTTGGAATTTGAACGTTGACTCCGAGAATTTACCCTACTTCTGTTGGAACTTTCCTCATTGTTTTTTATCCAACCCACATCCCTGCGGAGGGTACTTAATTCATTCTTTATGGTCAGGAGTCTCTCTGATAGATGTCTGAGTTGCAGCTCCAGGCGTGAATGTGCGGTTACTGCATACACCTTAGGTTCCTTCTCACGATACAATTTGTCCAAACCTTTGAGCTTCTTTGACCACTCTAGTTCCAATGTATCATATACATCCAAGGTGGCTCTTAGTCTAGTAGGCAATTCTGCTACAAATATACTATTTATAACTTCCTCAGATATATCAAGCCCGATGGATTTTGAAATATGTCTGTCATAAAATTCAGATGGAAGTAGATTTCCCATCTTTTCCTGGCGTAATAATCCAGTCATCCGTTCAATCCTGTAGGGTTGATATCGTCCATGGAGTTCTTCTACTAGAAGCTCAAATGCATTTTCTGATTCGTTCTCAGTAGCAATATTCCTGAGACTAAATAGATTCTTTTTTAATGGCTCAGGTAAGAACCATCAGGCCGAGGCAAACCTTTCTATAGGGTCGGTCATCCGTTTTAGTTTAAAATAAAATTTTACATCTTCGACCCATTCAGAATATTTGTCTAGTCTGTACACGGTGAGCATAACATTGCTATCCATGGAATAGCAGCTAAAACGATCATCTAAAAGCATATACCTCATTGAGGATCCTGGCGCAGTCGTCATCTTTTGTAGAGGCCCTTTGGTCACCACCATAAGGGGCTCTCTTGGATGCCAGGCCCGGAAAATCCATATATGCGGAATGATTATCTATCTTGGAACACTTAAGTTCATCTGAACTATCTCTTAAGCTACAATCCTTAAGTCCACTAGCCAACTGCTCTGTATCCTCAGTATTTAATAAACCAGACATAATATTATTAAATTACTTGCAATTTATATATTATATTAAATAAGTAAGCTTACCAGGATACGCTGATATCCACAGGTTACTGAACCGGAATGATTGAGACCTTAAAACAAATATACACTTTAAATACCCAAAGCAAATTTGTGGTTCTTTTCGCTGATAATTAAAAAGAACAATCGACAAGAAGATTACAACGCTTTTATTGATAAAAAGTCGGAGATGGAACCACGCAGTGTCCCGCTTGTGCAATTCAGCAACTCAGATCAAAAACTCTCCATTTTCCTTCGACAAGACAAGTCCAAAACTTCGACAATATGAACAAAAGAACTTCCAAAAAAATTACAATATTTTTCAAAAATTACAATATTGTTTTACGAAACCAGCGATAACATCAAATGTCCAAAAATAAAAATTGATTTATTTTTATATGAGAGGTTAATTGGTGTCCAATAATTAATTTAACCTCTACACTTTTCCAAATGTGGCGTGTGGCAATAGCCACCTTTTAAGACAAATAATGAACAAAGGGCTTATCTAGGGCAGACATAATTTCAACAGAAATTCCTCTTAGAAGCGCCCGTTTAAGAATGAAGCAGTCAGACCAATGATAAAAGAAGACTTTGAGCCGAAGTGAGCATAAATTAATTAATATGTGTAAATTTGTTTTATTAAATCGATGCTCGTTGTGCGAGCAAAATTCTATATATAATTGAGTAAAAATAAAGCATGTGTGGTACATTTAATATGGCTTCTGATGGGTTGGAAACGTTGATTCGGGGACTGACTTCTCAAATGAATAATTTAACTGCCGAATTAGGCATAATTAAGTCTCGTCTGGACGATACGCTAATAATAAACACAGACGACATACATGTACGTGGACCATTCAAAATGGCGACCGCGCCGAAGAGGAATCAGGAGGAAATATGCCGGCGTTTTCAGCCAAATTGACGAGTTATTTCAGACCTTCATCAGAGTTTAAGCCGATGCTGGCACCACTAGATGTGGAAAGGCCACAGTTGTGGTTCGACATATTTGAAGCATCAGTTCGAGCCCAAGAATTTACATAAGAAGCACCTATTGTGCGTGTGGCTGTCCAGGAATTAGTGGACCGGACAGAATCAGTCCAATTGGAATTGCCGATTGACTTCACCTATGAAGATTTTAAAAGACGCGTGTTGGATCATTTCCGGGCCAGGCCTCAGAAAGTGTTCTCAGAATTATACAGCCTGAAATTATTAATGGGTGAGATGTCCATGGATACCATGGCACGTATCAAGCGGTGGTTCTCAAAGCTTACCAAGTCTTTACCCGGCTTGCAACCACATGAGGCCATCATGTTCATGCTGCTGGATCCTATCAGATACGGTGCAATATCCAGCGCCCAGGGAGGCCTTGAAGAGAGACTTCAGGCTCTTCAAAGTTCGGCCATGTTGACAAACAAAGCGGAAGCTGCATCTCCACGCATGGGTCCAGTTAAAACATCTGGCAGGTGCGACATACTGTACTGGAATTCTTTGCGGCATAATAATCAATTCCGCGACAGAAGGCAACAGCCAGTGGCCTGGAAGCAAAGTCAGTATATTCGGACTTCAGCTCCGATGAATACGGCGTATAAGCGTCAGCAAAACCAATGTACTGCTCCTCGAGAACGGCCAGTTCAGTGGGGAAACAGCGTTCACAATCTCACAAATAAAGGTGGGCGAGAGCAGGGAACAAGTATTTATCTTTTGGTGGCTCCGACGGGTAGATCGAATGAAAACCAGCAGAACAAACAAAAAAGTGGTCAGAACCAGATGGCCTTTGAATAAAAGGAAGTGTAGGAAACATTACCAAATGTAAGAATTTTCATTAAAGTTAAATTTTTAGAACTCTTTAACGGACAGTCAGTAATAATGCAATTGGATACTGGAGCTGATGTGTCAGTATAACCATTGACTTGGCCATTGAACAATGTAAAACCTAGGAGAGCAAGTTTAGGTTAGGCATCGGGCGCCTCGATGGTGGCTGTGGGCGAGTGGGACTCGAAGTTGTTAATAAATGAAAATGTCTATCATATGTCTTTTGTTGTTGCGAATACGCCAACGCCCTTATTGGGACTTGATTTCATTAGAAAATGGCTTAAGACGATAGACTGTCATAATAAACGTGAATGCATATCGAGGCCTGAGAAAATAAGTTCAATAAAGTCTTTAAGTACCCCTAAGATCCAGGGGGGTACCAGTTTTCTGCCTGGGTGGTGGAAGAATCTTCGAAACAAATATAACATTATATTCCAACTGTCTGATTGCAGCGAATGTTCAGGGCCGACGGTCGACCAGTTTAAGCTATGGCTAGAACTAAATGAAGGTTACGAACCACCAAAAGTATATGGTGCTCCTCCAAAGAAATTAGCAGCAGCGACTCGAGCAACCCAAGAAATGATAGAAGCCGGCGTTCTTGAACCGTCATCATCTGTTTTTCGTGCTCCGATGGTTTACGTTACGAAAAAGGATGGTTCGCTCCGACCGGCGGCTGATTTTAGACAATTGAACTCAGTAACTAAACCGGACCCGTATCCCATGCCGGCTCTGCGTGATCTGTTCTTACAGCTAGCGGGAGGCAAATGGTTTGCCGTGCTTGATCTTAAACAGGGATTTTGGTAAATAGGCGTGCGGTCCGAAGACCGATGGAAGTTAGCGGTACAAGTACCCTAAGGTCATTTCCAATTCACCCGGGTACCATTTGGCCTTAAAAACGCACCGAAAGTGTTCCAAAGAATGATGGACTCGTTCGTGTCTGACTTAACTTGTACAACAGCTTACGTAGACGATGTTATTATATGGGCCACTACTGAACACGAATTACGTGTTAGGCTGCAGAAGATGTTGGCCAAAGCTGTAGAATGGCGATTACACTTTTAATCCAGAAAAGGTTCAGATAGGTCAAGAAGTGCGGTTCTTGGGGCACTTAGTCTCAGCGGACGGATGCATGCCGTTAGATTCGAATGTACAACCTATCAAGGATTATCCGGTGCCTACTACTAGAAAACAATTGCGCCGGTTTATTGGTATGGTGAATTTATTTAGACCATACATCGCAGGGATGGCGGTTACGCAATAACCCTTATCTCAGTTAACTAGTGCCAAGGTACCATTTCGTTAGACGGAGGAGGCTCAAGAAGCGTTTGTGCTATGCAAGCAGAAATTAATAGGGCCAACTATTCTGACTTTCCCTGTAGGTAATACGTCAATTGTTACAGACGCGCCAGATATTAAGATAAGAGCGGTGTTACAAGCTGAGGGACGTCCTGCGCAATGTATAAGTCGCACACTCACTAAGGCGGAACAGAACTATAACGTCACAGAAAAGGAATTACTTGCCGTACAATGGGCGCTACAGAAGTTTAGATATTTTGTCATCGGGGTCACGTAGACGTCTTTGCCGACCACAAAGCGCTAGTGCATTGGAGATCACTATGTATTGAGAAGAAACGAATACATCGAGACATTAAAGAAATGGAAGAATACGATATATCAATTCATAATAGAGCAGGAATCGAGAATGCGGCAGCCGATGCGCTCAGCAGAATTTCCGCTCTGCGGGTTTTGCCGCTTATAGAGGTCTCTGAAGAACAGGTAAGAGATGCCACGTGTCAGGAAATAGTCAATCAATTAAAAAACGGCACAGTGGTATCTGCACCATATAAAATGTTGAGCCTACAGAACGGCCTGTTGGTGCGGAAAGAAGGACAAACGGTGCAATGGTTTGTGCCAGAATCTATAAGAACAGAATTAATGGCCTATTGGCATGAAACGTTGGGACATCGCGACGCTGGGGGGCTCATTGGGACATTGCAGTCACGATTGTCTTGATCTGGCACGTCCAAAGAAATTCGTAGCTATTGTCAACAATGCAGTACATGCCAACGTTGAAAACCACATTAACGAGGAAAAGTCACTCCGATTGCTTTCAATGCCACTGCACGGAACGAACTTCTGCATATCGACCTAGTAGGTCCACTGCCTTTAGCTCGCGGCGGGGTGTCCTATGTGTTTTCCATGGTCGATAAGTTTACCCGATGGGTCGAGTTTGTACCACTGATGAAGATCACAACAGAAAAGATTATAATGTGCTTAGATGAGCGATGGCTCAGTCGATTCGGTGCACCACAATTTATTGTTACCGATTAAGGCGCACAGTTTGAGTCGAAAGAATTTAATCAGTGGTGCAAAGACCTTGACATAAAGCATTCCCTCACAGCCACTTATCACCCGCAAACCAATGCGACAGCTGAGCGCGCACATAGGACGATGAAAGAGGTACTGCGATGTTGGTGCCACGAGAGCCCGGGAACGTGGAGAGACAAATTACATTTGGTCGAGCGGGCCATGCGATTTACGGTAACAACAACTACAGGATTCGCTCCAACAACCATGGTCTATGGAGGACATATTTGACTGCCAGATGAACCTGTAATCCCAGGATCCCATGAGCGCTGCACCATAGCGGATATTCAGAAGCGACTAAAACAGTTAACTGAATATGTTTGCGACACACAGCGACAAGGCTATGCAAGGCAACGGACACGCACTCGCCTAAATGTCGGTGACTATGTCATGGTCGCGAAGGTCGAGCCCATGGCACTGCAGGCTGTCAATGATGGGCCGTATCGCGTGGAGAGAGTGGACTCAGAGCACAATACTGTTTTTGTTAGCATGCCCGATGGACCACGAGCTGTTGCACTGGATCGTTTAAGCAAAGTGCCAAAGTCGATTTTTGACGGAGGGGAAGATGTGGCCATAGCCACATTTAAGACAAATAATTGACAAAGGGTCTTATCTAGGGCAGATATTATTTCAACAGAAATTCCTCGCAGAAGCGCCCGTATAAGAATGAAGCAGTCAGCCCAATGATAAAAGAAGACTTCGAGCCGAAAGGAAACATAAATTAATTAATATGTGTAAATTTGTTATATTAAATCGATGCTGCGTTGTGCGAGCAAAATTTTATATATAATTGAGTACCAATAAAGCATGTGTGGTACATTTAATATGGCTTCTGATGGGTTGGAAACGTTGATTCAGGGACTGTCTTCTCAAATGAGTAATTTAACTGCAGAATTGAGCATAATTAACTATCGTCTGTACGATACGCTAATAATAAACACGGAAGACATACATGTACGTGGACCATCCAACATAGGTGGACATAACATGGCGTTTCCTATCTTTCGATACTTTTAGCAGACAGCAAAGATTATTAAACATTTCATACAGCAGTTGCTTTGGAACCTCCTGTTAAATAGACAGATAAACATTTATGCATTTGTGTATGTTTTTACGTGTGAATTCATGCATTTTTTGACTTATTTTCATGCATTTATTTACTTATGTTCTTACACTGGTATGAGTAACTGCATACATTAATGCACGTTTTTATTAATATACATACGCATTTATGAATGTACTTATGCACCAAATTATATATGTACGTGTGCTGATATATCGAAATGCATAAATATATATTTTTAGCCAAGTAGGTATGTATCTACGTATTTATGTATCTATCTGTGTATTTATTCCTTTATTAACGTATGTATGTACCTTTGTCTCAATATATGCATTAATGTGTATATCTGTGTGTGTATGCATTCAATTATATATGGATTTTAACATACAAATTCAAAGTACATATGCATGTGTTTTTGTGCGCGAGTGTGTTTGTGTGTATGCAAATATGAATGTATGTATGAATAAATGTATGTATATACGTTCTAATTTATGCATACATTTTTGTTCTACTTGCTACTTTTTTCTACGTGCTTATGTACGCATGCATGTATGCGCGCGATCATTTGTATTTTACTATTGGAATTTAAAAATTTCATGTACGTACGTAGGTATACATTTACGTTTACTTGTGCCTGAATTAAGATAGGTTTCGCGATATTTATTCATGAATGTTCATGTGCATGAATGTGTCTACGCGTGTGTGCATGCTTTTAGTTTTGCACAAATATATGTAATGTTATTAGTGTTCACCGCATAATAAGTGTAATTCATCATACTTTATTATTATAATACTTAACATAAAAACTCTAATGTTTGTCAATAATATAGAAAATTCAGCCACATAGCGCAAAATTTATCACATTTCAAGAATTTCAAAATCGTACAATAAATTTCTATTTTAAACTCGTGACCTCGAACGGAGAGTGCGTGCTTGTATCCGTAGGAACCTCGTTTACACTGGGGACATTACATTCAATGTTTTCAGAAATATATGTTGGACTGTTTTTTTCTGAATACCTGTCGATTAGAAATATAAATAAGCAAGCAAACAAAATAAATGAAAAAAACATAAACAGGAAAAATGTTCACTAATTAAATCGTATTTTAAAATTGATAATAAACGTGGGATAAATAAAAATCAAGAATCTAAATATTAACAAATTATTATGCGATATATTAGCTGACAAGTAGCTTTCAAAGAGAAGATTTTTCAACCACGTTTAATAAATTTTCCTAATAAATTATGGTTTTTCTATATATTTAAAAATGCAGAAGTTAATATTAAAAGCAATAACAACCACTTAAAGATTACTTTCTAACTAGATCTATTAATTTAAGTGAGCTTAATTGTAATAGTAACGTAAATTGAGAAGTGCGCTGCGTAACAGTGCATAACCCTGTTATACGGTAAGTTTAAACAAAACAGATTGTAAAGCGCCAAATTGTTTTCACCAGATCAAAACTTCAATTAAGTATTTAATACATTCCGTACACGTTATAATTGTATTAAATATAACGGTAATGATTTAGGATATGTAGTGTTAAAATATGTGAAATATTTATTTTCATGTATGAATTTCCTAGCTAATCATACTCACACAAAAACAAATATTTCGCGATTAAGTAATCATTGATTGCAGTTTATGACAAATTAAAAAAAATCAAGCTTGCAAGCTTGAAATCACCACCAATTCCTACAAAAGAATAACAAAACTACCGTCCTTCACTAGCACTCACACGCTCCGCCCATCCACGATCAATATCAAGATACGACAGTACACAAATTACCAATGATCAAACAGCAGAGCATATAGATGTAAAACAAAATTAAATATGCAAATCTCACCATATATATGCATTGCGATGTGATTTTAGCTAGTTAGATCGAAGTTGTTCCCTTATGCTGATGAAAGACGGTTTAAACACGTACTAAGATGTAACTGACGATAGATTTGCTATGTTGTTCGATTATGTTCAGTCTAATGCGATTGTGTTATTCAAGCTAGCAAACAAGATCTAAATAATTATCAACACTCGCGCAACCGAAATTCGTTAAATTACATAAATTTTCATTTGAATAACACTTACTTATGTAGTGTGGCGTCTGGAAAGTAATAGATTTTGAATGGTTAGTTGGAACTTTGGGTCTAAATGGATGCCATGATCTACACCTAAAAGGAAAATATCTAATCGAATTACATTAGCAAGAATATAACTGAAAATTGTGTGTATTGTGAGGCAGGGTTGCTGAGTGGTTAGAATAGCAGATTCCGAAGCAGACGAGACCAAATATGAGCCCTGTATTTGGTAAATTCCTAATATTGACGAAACCGGTCTAATGGATAAACCACCTTTTCTACACTATACAACTCTTAGCTTATACTGACAAATGTACGAACTTAATGGGTGTGGTGTTTTGTATCAAGAGCGCAACTTTGATTATAGTTATTGTTATCATCGCCCGTTCAACGACACCAAACGCAAACTCCGCCTATTTACGTCTCCACACATCAAAAGTTGTCACTGATGTGTGTTTATATATATATATATATATATATATATATATATATATATATATATATATATATATATATTCTCATTAGCCATCTAGTTTTGCCATGTTACCATCATTTTTTTAAAATCTTGGTCAAAATACAAGTAGAAGATTTCATATTCCAGACCCTTGGTTTCCGTAAAGCGGTATTTGTATCCACTCTCCTCACTTAACTCTGGATATTTCAGCTTCCTTACGGTCGATGTTAATTTACCTTTTTACCTAGAAGATTTAATGTAAAGAGGAATTTACTGAACAATCCCATTTTTAGAAAATTATAAGTCATAACCGGTCGTGGTAGAAAAGTAATTGATGTGAAAAATTGTAGGCCACAACTAGACCGCAATATTTCAATTGTAGCTAATCGTATTTTAAATCTATAACTATTTAATATTAATAAAAATCAAGTTAAATAACTAAACCGTGGTTTAGACATGGACATTTTATATGAAAGGTGATTTGGTAATGCGTTCATTAGAGAAACTGTTAAATTTGCATAACTTCTTCCAGATGATGATAATTTTACGCCTTTAATTAGACGATGACTCAGTGGTTTTAACTCAACTAGTGGATACATTTAAGCCAAATTATGAAATTAAACGTTTCAGTAATGAGCTAAAATCGAATAATATTGTACATCGAATGTGGATAGGGGAGGAACGACGGTTCTGATGAGTCAATTCGATGATAATAACACTTGTTGTTATAATAAGAAACGACTAGAGCCCAAACTGTATCTATGGTTAAACTGAACCAGGATAAGAATGAATTCGTAAAGTTCTTAAATTTAATGAACGGAACGAGCGAAATTTAACTTACACAGATATCCTCAATTCCAAGTCAAATCGTATGAAAATGGGTATCATAGAGTAATCAACATTAAGAAGCCTTAGAATAATAAACATAAAAATAGGCTGTTGGAATAAAGCAGACTATGTGATATATTAAGTGCTAACGGCTTTCGTCTGACTTTGAAAGAAGCGGCAAATTCCCTAATTTGTAAAATATTCTAATCATTATTTGATGTACGTAAAAGCTAATGGAGCAAAGCAAGATTGTAAACGCATGGAGCTACACCCGCTTTAAAAATGTCAGAAGGCAAAATATGAACCGTTTTAAGACTCCTTTTCCCTGGGTACTACATTCCCTAACCAAAACAAATGAACCTTTAGAAATATGAGATCCTATGCAATAACTGTATCGTCATGTTTGTCTGTGAACCTGAGCGCCCAATAAAAATAATTAAGGGGAACAGAATTTCATTTAAATATTGACATTTTGCCAAATATAATCATTCCCATCATAAAGTGGAGATTGAACATAGTATAAACTGGGAGGAGTTTAGTTACACAGCGATATGTACATATAACAGAATTATCAGAATGATAAGCGAATCCATAGAAATTAAATCAAGAGATGTGACGAAAGGAAGAATTGTGGTAAAAATCGTTTAGGTCGATTTGGAATAAAGCATTAGCTAAAGGTAGGGTAGTTCCATTGCAAAAATCTGAATCCTAAGCTTGCTTCAGTAACATATAAAGTGCCGCATTCTGATGACTTACTGGTAAGACTAGTATCTTAATACTATTCAATTAATTATCTAGTTTAAAATCTTTCAAAATTTTATCTTTTAAAAGTTCGTTTATTTCATCTATAATTACTGGTTCATTGTGTGGTTTACTGTCTAATTAAATTAAATAAAAATTCAAGTCAGATTGTATAATAGGTTTAAAGCCGATGAAAACTATGAAACGTATGCTTAACATCAAGTTTGCGAGCTCCAAGCAAACACCAATCCTATTTTAGTCAACGAAACGATCAAAATAACAAAATTACCATATGTTAAATGTACTGACGCGTTTCGACTCCTTCATGATCATCGTCATCACATGCTAAAAACCGCCCAGCGACGATCCAACGGTACTTCATATATATGGAAAGCAAAATTAATGTGAGGCTTACACCTATAGCTGTCATGCATATATCGTACATGGCTGAAAATGTCGGCTGCACTATTTCTAAGTCACGAAAATTTACTTTCTCCAGATTTCATCTTATATATTTACTTTTTGTAATTGAACAACAATTCCTTTAATCAATTTTTATAATAATTAATATCTCTGTGATGTGATTAGTTGTGTCCTCAATTTTAGCGAAAATAGTTTGGTCACAAAATAATGATATACGCTTTGTTATATTTTGTTTCTATAGCCCGTTGGCACGCGTCAGATCATTGTAGCTCTGGCTAAAATGGACGAGTCGTCTAAGAGGGACGAAACTTTCATCTATTAGACGAATCCTTCTACAACCTTTGACTAATTAAATATTTTATCATATTTAAATTCGTTGGATATGTTTGTTAAGTTTCATAAAATTTACAAGTTAAAATGAAGTCTTTTACATAGTTCTGAGGTCGTTCGAGGTGATAACAAAATTGAGGTATGCAGGACAATTGATACCACTTTTAGGACAGTAAAATCTTAATTCCTTGAAATTTATAAGTGAATTGCTAGATTTCTTTGACGCCATTCGCACAATGAACACAATATGTGGCAAATGCGATATCCTCATACCGAATAGATCCATTTACATTTATTGTATTTCCCGCAATATTATCCATGTCTGTCCCAATATCCGGCTTTCATAACTATTTTCTCATACTTGAATTTATATATAGAGTAGATGTTATATACACACACATATATATATATATATATATATATATATATATATTTGTGTGTGTGTGTGTATGTAAACAGTACATTTCATGGCAAGAAGTGGGATTAACAAAACTTCCGTTTTATTATATTCAAGTAAAACTCATTTCTCCGTTTACCCTATGCTGTTTTATGTACAATAGGTAATAGAGAGAAAGTGTTTCATAATATTGTTGATATAATATAGTACTACAACAAAGTTTCGAAAAAAACCCGAATATGGGGCCTACAATACCGAAACTTCTATCAGCTAAATAAACCTTTATTCATACTTATATCTTGTATAAAGTTAATTTAAACAATCACTGATTGCGCGGGTGGTGATAACAATTCTTCAAATCAAGTTTGCGTGCTTGAAGTAAACACCAATCCAATTGTATTTAACCAGACGTCGAACAACATTGCAAAGCTGCCATCAGTCCATACTCCTTCTTCTCCAAACTTTGGCGATATACTATGTTCTGTCAACAGTTTTATGAACCAAAATACCTATGACCTATTGAAAATATTGTGAGATTAATTAAACTTGGAATTGAGGATTACTGTAACCTAATGAAAATGAAGTTTTGTTGATCCTTCTACCCGTCTGGAAAGCAACTTGAAAGATCGTTACATACGAATAGAAGTGTGTGTTAATACGGAAATTCGGAAAAAATCTAAAAACCTTAATAAAATTCGTTTCAGGACTAGCATGATAAGGTGTGCACCTGAAAATGTGGAGGAATCAAGATTTACAGAGCTAAAAGCGGCATAATTTGTCCTGCAATTGGCAGGTATGTTTTCAGCTAGATAGATGTCCACACTACGCAGAAAGCAAATCCGTTTAATAAATATATAGAAACGTTAAGAGAAATAGGTCAGGAGCGCATGAGTACTTTACAAACTTCAAATCGGGAAAACTACAAATTGAAAATGAAGTTTAAAATACCTTATGCTTGAAATTATTTATAAAGTCATTGATATACATAAATGCTTTAGATTTAAACTAATTTTATGTTCGATAGAACAGGAACTGTTCTGAAACTAGAAGTATCTGTACATTTGATAAAATTTTTAATTAGAAAGCAACACATTACATTATATAACAAGGTTTATTAGAGAATCGGTTGATCGTTATAAATGAATTATTAATTTAATACCTCTTAAAAAATTTGAATTCTGGGTGACGCGCGCGGTTTAAAATGGCTCCAACTTTTTTGAATACTGAATTTGAAAAAATTATTACGGACATTCAGAACTCCATGAAGGAGCTTAGGGAGGAAAACAAAACTATTAAAAATAAAATTGTTAAACTGGAGTTGGATGTAAGCAATTATTCAGCAAAATTGGATTTATCAGAAAGGAGAAATGATAACTTAAGCGCTAAAATTGAGGAATTGACCGTTGCGTTAAACGACTAGATGGATAAATTAAAAGACAAGTTTAAGCCATGGATCGAATGAAGTGAAATAACTAAAGAAGACGATATATCTACAAAAAGCAGTTCTTCAGGTGAAGAAATATTGAATATTTTATCTAATGAAGTTTCTGCAAGAATCGGAAAACAAGAACAGTTAATTTTATTTAATCTTAATGAAAATGCTGATCATAAGGATGTTGAGAAGTTAAATGCTTTAATTAGAGATACGACAGAGGCTGAAATAACGAAATGCTTTAGAGTTGGAAAAAAATCGGAACGACCAAGGCCGGTTGTGATAAAATTATCAAAGATGCCGACGAACAAGCAAGTGGAGGATATCAATAAAAAGAAAGAAGAATGTCGTAACTTTCACAACATATTCATCTCCAGAGACAAGACTTTTCTGCAAAGAAAATTGTCAGCGGCAAAAAAGGTAAAGAAGAATTTAGATCAGAAATCAAGTCATCCGGAACAAGTTACAATAAAGGGTGTGTCAATCGATTCTAAAATTGCAAAAAACGGGGTTTCATTAATGAATGTTGTGGACAGCGGACAGCTACGAACTATAGCTACGGTACCCAACAAACGAAGTATACGGAAACCACAAAAGTTAAATCAGTAACTATTGAAGACTGTAAAGATGAGTTGGGTTGTTCATATACTTTATTTTATGCTAATTGTAGAAGTGTTAAGAATAAAAATTTTTTTGCTGTGTGATTTTATGATAAGTAACAATTTTGACTTTATAATTTTATCTGAGACCTGGCTGAACAAGAACATTGAAAACTATGAATTTGACATTCCTCATTATTCTCTATTTAGGAAAGACAGATCACTGGATAAAAGAGGTGGAGGAGTACTTATTTATAGCAAATCGATATTAAATGCAACAGTGTTACATACTAGCGAATATAATACTGTCATTGATTTTTTAACTATACAAATAGATAACCTGATTTTAACCGCGGTTTACAGACCGCCGTATGCTAATTTACATGATGATCAAATGTTTACCAATTCCTTTCAATCTATTTTCGACTGCCATGGCTATATTGTTGTGGTAGGAGATTTTAATAAGGTGCATGACTGTGAAATAATCAATCTTTTTTCTAATCATGATCTTAAGCAGATTATAAAGGAACCAACTAGAGGTTCGGAATGCTTAGATCATGTATATTTAGAAGTTGAAGCGTTGAACTCGCACAGTTATGATGTTGTAAATTACTTCAAAGAATTGGATCATAAACAAATTATTTTACAATGGAACCTTTTGAGTAGCAAAACACAGAAACCTAATTTTGAAAATGCACACGTGCAATGTTCCAGAATCAACTGGAATCTTTTTAGAGAATTAAGCTTATCAATTGATTATGAATGTTTTTTTATCATGAACAATGACGAATTTGTTTCTTCTGTTTCATTGTTATTATCTGATATATTTAGGGCATCTACATTTACGGATGTTATACCAAAGCGAATCAATAGGAAGTTATGTAAGCTAAGAATCAAACGAGATAATATAATGAAATGTAGTCTTATCAATAGTATTAAAAAAATGAGGTTAGATATGATCGATAAAGAAATTAATTCATCACTGCTGATAATCCGTCAAAGATCAGAGAGAATTATTTTGGCCAAACTGAAGAGTAATCCTAGACTAGGATACAAACTCCTCACAGACTACGGTAAATATAAGGAAAAATTAAACCTTATATTACCTGTGGGTAAAACTGATTATGAATTTCTCTGTGAATTGGATGAAGTATTTGGCAACTTGTTGTGTAATCCACAGAAGGAAAGCAATTTTATTGATCTACCGGATCCTTCGGGAAACCAGGATCTAGGACTTGTTATTGACAGTGATGCATTGATAGAATTAATGTTAAAAATAAAATCAAAAAAACAAAAAGATCACCTTGGTATATCGATTGATAACCTACTTCAATTACCTTTAAATTTTATGAATGCGCTCTGCAATTTTATAAATAGAATTTTGAAGAATGGGATATTACCAATCGATATACTAACAATAGTAGCTAAACCTTTGCCTAAAGTAAGTAAGCCAACGTGTGCCAGTGATTACAGATTAATCTCTATTATCCCTTCGTTTTTGAAGATAATAGAACGATTGATACTTGATCATTTAGAACGTATGCTGCCGGCTGATTTCGATATATGCCAACATGGCTTTACGAAAGACAGGTCGACAACTACTAATATGCTCTCTATGTGGAAACATGTAATTACATTAGATGAGAAAAAGTTAGATGCATTAATTGTATTCATAGATATCTCAAAAGCTTTTGACTCTATATCTTTTGATGCTATTTTGAATGCGATTAATTTATTGAATATTGATCCGAATATTTTTAGATTACTTAGATACTATTTATATAATCGAAGAATGAGTATTCAAGTAAACGATTTGATATCTAAATCGAAAAGGGTAACAAGTGGAGTTCCACAGGGATCAAGTTTGGGGCCAATTTTATTTAAAATTGTATTTGCACATTTGGAAACTAAGATCCCTAACGGTCGAGTTTGCAAATTCGCTGATGATTTGAAAATAATCTTTCCAATTGATCCAAATAATGTCGAATTCTCCAAAAATAATGTGACACTAGATTTGTATGATTTAAGTAGATATTTGTTAACACTAGGGCTGAGAATAAACAGTAAAAAGACGAGAGCTTTACAAATAGGTAACAGAACAGATTTTAATTATGTTTATTTTCATGATGCTGAGATTAATGATGTTTTTGAGATTAAACTTATGCAAGTAATTAAGGATTTAGGCCTAACTATTCATTGTACGGCTTCTGCTGAGAGACATATTGAAAGGATAGTAGGCAGTTCAATAAATAGTAATATTATATCACATGAAATAAAATTTAAAATGTTTATAATATGGATTAGACCGTTACTAGAATATGCTGCCGCTACTTGGAATCCTTTAACAAAGGGTTTGTCTAATAAGATAGAAGCTGTACAAAGAAAAGTTGTGAAACAAATTAGTCCTATCTCCTGCACTATATACGCCACTAGATTACAGTTTGTATCACTGCATCCTTTATGGTTTCGGAGGATGTGCTATTGCATAAAAGCTTTCCATTTGAACCAGTGGACTGGTGCCTATATGAATCTAATAAGAAAGAGTCATGAAGTTGGAACTAGATCTGATCATTTTGCAATATCTCCACCATTGGTGGGAAATGTTGCCAGCAAGCTATTCCCTTTTTCAAAAATTTACAAAATTTACAATCATTTGCCATTAGAGAAACGCCTCCATCTAAAATGTCTTTTAAATTTTTATCTACCGAACTAGAAAAAGTGTGATGATTTAGAAATAATCTTTCCAATTGATCAAAAAAATGTCAAATTCCCAAAAATAATGTGACACTATACTTGTATGATTTAAGTAGATATTTGATAATACTAGGGCTGAGAATAAACAGTAAAAAGACGAGAGCTTTAAAAATAGGTAACAAAACAGAATTTAATTATGTTTATTTTCATGATGCTGAAATTAATGGTGTCTTTGAGATAAAACTTATGCGAGAAATTGAGGATTTAGGCATAACTATTCATTGTACGGCTTTAGCTGAGAGACATATTGAAATGATAGTGGGCAGTGTGGAGGAAGTTAAATCCTCCGTCATATGTAAAATAACATTGACTGATAAATTTAAACCACCATGGCTGATTGTAACAAATTTTATTTAAAAAGAATTTTTTCTTTTTATTTTCCAGAACATTCTTTGTTTAAATATGTGGAGGAAGTTAAATTCTCCGCCTTATGTAAAATAACATTGACTGATAAATTTAAACCACCATGACTGATTGTAACGAATTTTATTTTACAAAAGGCGGAGGATTCAACTTCCTCCACATAGCAACGGAGCCACAAATTTTATCTGGTGTTCTACTCCTGTCTTCAATCCTATCCTTTTGGGACTGAAAGGTTGAAACACTGCTAGGTGATTCTCGATTATATCGGCAAAGTGATGTGCGACTTTTGGGCGAGGTAAGAGGACTGTTCTAACTGCCGACGTGTTAGACTCAGTAGGTGTTGATATCCCTACGCCTTCTGCAATAGTCCTAGCCTTGGGGTCTAATGTCAGCTTGAAATGTGTCAAGAAATCCATGCCAATGATATGGTCCTTGACATCGGCTACTAGAAAATTCCATCGAAAGGAAGATTTCTGGCCTAACGTTACCGACATTTCTTTCATATGTGGAGGAAGTTACATCCTCCGCCTTATGTAAAATAACATTGACTGATATATTTAAACCACCATGGCTGATTGTAACGAATTTTATTTAACAAAGGCGGAGGATTTAACTTCCTCCACATAGCAACGGAGACACCAATTCTATCTGGTGTTCTACTCCTGTCTTCAAACCTATCCTTTTGGCACTGAAAGGTTGAAACACTGCTAGGTGCTTCTCGATTATATCGGCAAATTGATGTGCGACTGTTGGGCGAGGTAAGAGGACTGTTCTAACTGCCGATATGTGAGACTCAGTAGGTGTTGATATCCCTACGCCTTCTGCAATAGTCGTAGCCTTGGGATCTAATGTCAGCTTGAAATGTGTCAAGAAATCCATGCCAATGATATGGTCCTTTACATCGGCTACAAGAAAATTCCATCGGAAGCAAGATTTCTGGCCTTACGTTACCGACATTTCTTTCATCCCTTTCACTCCTATCGGACTACCGTTAGCAGCCCATAGTTGATAATCAAATGTGGGGCAGTCTGCTTCCACCACGTCTGACCTAACTATGCTTACCGCAGCACCCGTATCGATAAGAAAATCTAGTTCAGATAATTCATCTTCAATAATGAACTTGTTGCTGGACAATCCGGCAATGTTTTCCACATCTCCGCTTAGTAAGAATCTGACCCTCTTGCCTCCTTCTTTGGGGCTATTTGATCTAAGCGCATCTTTTGCTTTGAGTATGCCTTTTAAAGGCATATCTGGGAGCCTTTGCAATGGAATCCCCTTTACGGCTCCTACTGGCGGGGTTTTTCTCCTTTTCCCGGTGATGGATTTCTCTCTACCGGTTTTGTGCTTCCTTTCCATTTGGGTCTACCTAATCGTGGGTATATACAATTTTCACTTTGGCACTTCGCACTGCGTCCGTATTCGCATTGTGCCTTACACCATCCGCGTGACCCTTCGAAGCGTTGACACGAGTGACTCCCTCGACGTCTATTGTACCTATACTGACTCTGAAGTTGTGCAATATCACTACGTAAGCTAGCAACTTCTCTACATAAGAAACGCAAGGTTTCTTGTATAGTCAGGTTGTTTTCGGTATCTGCTCTGACTGGCTGCATCGTGATAGAATCTGCTATTACAGCATGCACTTTTGGTTCCTGCTGTTTATACACACCGGCATTTATTTCCATTTGCATCTCCTAGGTTCAATTCCGCAATATCCTGCACTAAACTACTTGTGTCCTCAAATTTAATATCTGTCTCCATGTCTAAATGGTATAACAATTAAATCGACACTTAATGTTAGGCAATCGGAATGCGAACGTAGGATCGTGTTAACTCCCGAACAAATAATCTGGAAAGAGATATACGTGAAAAACAGAATGATCAAATTACCTGTTCCAGGACGATTCTTTCCTGTATAATATAATATCAGAACAAATGTCAATTATAAAAGAAAAGTATTTGACGAGATGTATTCTTGTTACTAGAGAAAATTGTTAAAGATGCAGCAGACCAAAATAAATACGACCTGTTAATGAACGAGACACTCGAAAACTGAAAATGGCGCACAATACAAAGTCAAGTATTTAAACAAAGAATGTTCTGGAAAATAAAAAGAAAAATTCTTTTTAAATAAAATTCGTTACAATCAGCCATGGTGGTTTAAATTTATCAGTCAATGTTATTTTACATAAGGCGGAGGATTTAACTTCCTCCACATACACCACCTTCTCAAAAAAAGACGGCTAGTAATAGACGTAATCATAATTCTTCGGCTGACGTGGCATTCTTCCAGAACGAGTTGTGCATAATGGCGCCCCTGAAGTCGTCATCTCGCCCGGTACAGTTTTTACTGGTTCTTCAAAATCATCTGGTATTGACAAATAGTTTTCATGCTGTGAATTAGTAGAATAAGATTTTGCTATATTAGACAACGCGTCTTCTGATTTCTGCATTTCATTATGTGCCTGTATGGTGGGATTGCACACATCAGATTCGCCCATAGAACGGTCATTCGACGCATCTGTTAATTCAGTGATACTGTCGATCCAGATAAACTGGGGAATGCAACGATCCAACGTAACACAATCCTCAATGCCATTTATTTCTATGATGACATTCTTGTCAGTCATCCTCTTGACCTTGTATGGTCCTTTATAAAATGGTGTCAGGCAGTTCTTCCTATTTTCATTAGTTATATACACATGCGAAGCCGATTTTAGATCAGAGGACACATAGCATTTGGTTTTAGCTTTTCTAGTCTTGGTCGGAGCTAAACGACACATCTTATCTCTAAGTGCTCCTACGAACCAATCTACATAACTAGAAGCCCAATCAAGACTACTTGTGAGTTTCTATCAGAAGATCTCCAGGCAACTTAATGGTTCTCCATAAACCAGTTCTGCTATGGAAGTACCTAATTGTGCCCTATATCTGTTGCGCATGGCGAGTAGTACTATAGGAAGATCGTGTATCCAGCTTGTTCCACTAGTACACCTTAATGCAGCTTTTAGTTCACGATGTAGCCTTTCTACCATCCCATTCGCTCGTGGGTTATACGCGCTAGTATGTAATACAGTGGTTCCTATGATGTTGAGAGATCTTACGAAAAAGTCGGACATAAATTGACTACCGCGATCACTAGTGACCTTTGCCGGAACACCATAACGCGATATCCAATTATGTAGAAACGCGAACAAGACTTCTTGCGCTGTCATGTCTTTTAAAATCGCCACTTCAAATTGACGACTAAATCTATCTACCATGGTCAGCAAGTATTTGTTCCCATTAACTTCAGGCATCTCGACAATGTCTATGTGTACGTGTCTGAACCGTCCAATTGGTATCCCAATATTCTTTATCTCGGTTCTGGTATGTCTCCACACCTTACACGTTTGACACTTGGCACAGGCTCTTACCCATACCCGTATGTCTTTAGACATGTGCGGCCATACGTATCTGTCGTTGATCAATCGGATGGTGGCTTTAATGGATGGATGACCCATGTCATGTAACACTTGGATAATCTTGACCCGTAACTCCAACGGAACATATGGTCGTGGTTGACTTCTAGACGTTTCGCATAACAACCACTTACCACTTATGAGCTTACGAACATATCCTGGCCTTTTGGACAAAACTAATGTAAAGGGATCCGATCCTTGCGCTTCCTCGATTTGACTAACTAAATCAGGCATAGAATTGTCTAAATTCTTCAATGGACCTTGAAATATCAGCTCGACATCAGCTTCATTCGGTCGGCTAAGTGCATCGGCTACCACATTCTCCTTACCAGCAATATGAGACAGAGTGAAATCGAACTCTGCCAACCGTGTTATTTGGGAATTCACTCTACGAGAGTCATTAAGCCTAGCTGTTTTACCAAGTATGCTGATCAATGGCTTATGATCGGTCAATAACTTAAACTTATGTCCGTCTAAGTAATGCTCGAAGTGTAGCACTGCGGCATACACTGCTAGAAGCTCTTTGCCAAACGTATCATAACGTTTCTCTCGATCATTAAGCTTACGGCTATAAAACCCAATCGGTCTTACTACGTCCTGATCTCTTTGCTGTAGCACTGCCCCTATTGCAACATCTGAGGCATCTGTGATTAGCTCGAAAGGTTACGGTAATAGCTGATCATGCCCAAGAAACTTCGCAACTGGCGCACGGTTCGGGGTTCCGTTACGTCCTTTAAAGCTTGGATCTTATCTTTCAAAGGTTTAATTTCCTCTTTGTAAAGTATATGACGAAGGTATTTAACTGTAGAGCAACCTATATTTCTCTTATTAGTTTTGACCACTAATCCATATTGTTCCAGCCTGTTCAAAACCGTTTCCAAATGCGTACGATGTTCATTTCGTGAGCGACTAAAAATTATTATGTCGTCTATATATACCCTCGCAAATGGACAATTCTGAAGGATTTCTTCAGCCAAACGCTGGAATGTCTGACTGGCATTTTTCATACCAAAAGTCATTCGAAGAAATTCATGCGATCCCCCTCCTGAAAATCTGACTGCGGTGAGTTAAAATTCTTGAACTGGCGCGGTCGCCAAATTTTAATGAGGCCCCTAACCTATTCGAGTCAGAGTGCCCCATAGATGCCAGATCGCTTGAAGTCCTAAAATTCACAGTAGAGTCTGATAGGCTTATATTTCCAATTGGATCTCCTAGGTTCAATTCCGCAATATTCTGAACTAACTTACTTGTGTCCTCAAATATAATATCGGTCTCCATGTCTAAATGGTATAACAATTAAATCGACACTTAATGTTAGGCAATCGGAATGCGAAAGTAGGATCGTGTTAACTCCCTAACAAATAATCTGGAAAGAGATATATGTGAACAACAGAATGATCAAATTACCTGTTCCAGAACGATTCTTTCCTGTGTAATATAATATCAGAACAAATGTCAATTATAATAGAAATTTATTTGACGAGATGTATTCGTGTTACTAGAGAAATTTATAAAAATGCAGCAAACCAAAATAAATACGACCAGTCAAGGAACGAGACACTCGAAAACTGAAAATGGCGCACAATTTAAAGTCAAGTATTTAAACAAAGAATATTCTGGAAAATAAAAAGAAAAATACTTTTTAAATAAAATTCGTTACAATCAGCCATGGTGGTTTAAATTTATCAGTCAATGTTATTTTACATAATGAGGAGGATTTAACTTCATCCACAAATACTTGACTTCGAATTATGCGCCATTTTTAGTTTTCGAGTGTCTCGCACTTTGACTGGTCTTATTTATTTTGGTCTGCTGCATTTTTAACATTTTTCTCTAGTAACAAGAACACATCTCATTAATACATTCCTGATAAAATTGCCTTTTGTTCTAATATTATATCATACAGAAAAGAGACGTCCGGTAACAGGTAATTTGATAATTCTGTTTTTCACGTATATCTCCTTCCAGATTATTTGTTCGGGAATTAATACGATTCTACTTTCGCATTCCGATTGCCTAACATTAAGTGGCGATTTACTTGTTCATCCAATGAGACAATGGGAACCGATATTAAGTTTGAGGACACAAGTAGGTTAGTGCAGGATATGGCAGAATTGAACCTGGGAGATGTACTATGAATTTGAGGACTTCAAGCGATCTGGCATCTATGGGGCTCTCAGACTCGAATAGGTTAGAGACATCAACAAAATTTGGCGACCGCGCCAGTCCAAGAATTTTAAGTCTACCGCAGTACAAATCAGAAAAAAATTCAAGTTGGGTAGGAGATGCCCAAATGATATTTAGTGCTTATAATATTGTAAATCCAATGGAGAAATTTGTTGCAGCATGGATGGCATTGCCTGAAAATTTCAGAAATGCCTTGTAAAATTTCAAAGACAGAACTGTGGAAGAAAAGCCGTACAATGCATTTGAGTTATTAATGGCTGAAATTCAACAGAGATATCAGCCTGGAAGATCAGCGCAAATGTGCGAACTATTACGCTTAGAAGAAATGGGGCGTCAATTACCTCCGAATTTTATGAACGCCTTTGCACAAAAGCTTCCAGGTTGAATATATCTAGAGATGTAGTCAACTCCATTTTCACAGCTGAGCTACCAATTAGGCTTAGAACAACATTGGAAGTATTTGACACAATGAGCATTGATTGGCCAACTAAACTCAGAGGGTTAGACGGCGTGTATAAACAGCAGGAACCACAAGTACATGCTGTAAAAGCAGATTCTGTCACGATGCAGCCAGTCAGGGCGGATGCCGAAAACAACCTGATTATACAAGAAACCTTGCGTTGCTTATGTAGAGAAGTTGCTAGCTTACATAGTGATATTGCGCAATTTCAGAGTCAGGATAGGTATAATAGACGTCGAGTGAGTCACTCGTGTCAACGCCTCGAAGAGCCACGCGGATGGTGTAAGGCACATTGCGAATACGGACGCAGTGCGAAGTGCCAAGGTGAAAATTGTATATACCCGCGATTAGGTGGACCCAGATGGAAAGGAAGCACAAAACCGGTAGAGAGAAATCCATCACCGGGAAAAGGACAAACCCCCGCTAGTAGAAGCCGTAAAGGAGGTCCAATTGCAAAGGCTCCCAGACATGCCTTTAAAAGGCGTACTCAAAGCAAAAGATGCGACTAGATCAAATAGCACCGAAGAAGAAGGCAAGGGGGTCAGATTCTTACTAAGCGGAGATATGGAAAACTTTGCCGGATTGTCCAGCAACAAGTTCATTATTAAAGATGAATTATCTGGATTAGATTTTCTTATCGATACGGGTGCTGAGGTAAGCATAGTTAGATCAGACGTGGTGGAAGCAGATTGCCCCACATTTGATTATCAACTATGGGCCGCTAATGGTAGTCCGATAGGAGTGAAAGGGATGAAAGAAATGTCGGTAACGTTAGGCCAGAAATCTTCCTTCCGATGGAATTTTCTAGTAGCCGATGTCAAGGACCATATCATTGGCATGGATTTCTTGACACATTTCAAGCCGACATTAGACCCCAAGGCTAGGACTATCGCAGAAGGCGTAGGGACATCAATAACCTACTGAGTCTAACGTGTCGGCAGTTAGAACAGTCCTCTTACCTCGTCCATCAGTCGCACATGACTTTGCCGATATAATCGAGAAGCACCTAGCAGTGTTTCAACCTTTCAGTGCCAAAAGGATAGGTCTGAAGACAGGAGTAGAACACCAAATAGAATTGGTGGCTCCGTTGCCTTGTTCACCGAAGGCTCAACTATTGGCACAACACAAGCAACAGGTTGCTTTGTCAGAATTTCACCAATTGCGCAAAGGGGATTTGTAGAAGGTCAAAATCCAATTTTGCTTCCCCAATAGTGGTAGTTCCCAAGCCTGAACCGGGTCAATGGAGGGCTTGTGGGAATAATCGTCTATTAAACTCAGTGACGAAGGGTGATTCTTATCCTCTCCCTAAGCAGAGTACTTTATTCCGAGATATAATGGGATATGAGGTTTATTCAACTTTAGATCTCCAGAAGGCGTACTATCAGGTACCAATGGAGTAAAGTTCGATACCACTCACCGAAGTCAGATTTCCAGGAGGGGGATCGCATGAAATTCTTCGAATGCCTTTTGGTTTGAAAAATGCCAGTCAGACATTCCAGCGTTTGGCTGAAGAAATCCTTCAGAGTTGTTCATTTGCGAGGGTATATATAGACGACATAATAATTTTTAGTCGCTCACGAAATGAACATCGTACGCATTTGGAAACGGTTTTGACCAGGCTGGAACAATATGGATTAGTGGTCAAACCTAATAAGTGTAATATCGGTTGTTCTTCAGTTAAATACTTTCCAAAGACGGAATTAAACCTTTGGAAGATAAGATCCAAGCTATAAAGGACGTAACGGAACCCCGAACCGTACGCCAGCTGCGAAGGTTCTTGGGCATGATCAGTTATTACCGTCGATTCATTCCAGGTCTAGCCGGAATTCTTGGATCGTTAACACGCCATCTCACTCATGAAAAGAGCACAATCAAGAAATCTTGGCTTATAAACTTGAGTGCAGAAGACCGAGAAAAATTCCAAGAGGCCAAGGAAATTTTAAGTGATATAATCACATTAGCACCTGTAGATTGGGAAAAACCTTTCCAGCTAATCACAGGTGCCTCAGATGTTGCATTAGAGGCAGTGCTACAGTAAAGAGATCAGGACGTAGTAAGACCGATTGGGTTTTATAGCCGTATTCTTAATGATCGAGAAAAACGTTATGATACGTTTGGCAAAGAGCTTCTAGCAGTATATTTCGCAGTGCTACACTTGGAGCATTACTTAGACAGACATAAGTTTAAGTTATTGACCGACCATAAGCCATTGATCAGCATACATGGTAAAACAGCTAGGCTTAATTACTCTCGTAGAGTGAATTCCCAAATAACACGGTTAGCAGAGTTCGATTTCACTGTGTCTCATATTGCTGGTAAGGAGAATGTGGTAGCCGATGCACTTAGCCGACCGAATGAAGCTGATGTCGAGCTGATATTTCAAGGTCCATTGAAGAATTTAGACAATTCTATGCCTGATTTAGTTAGTCAAATCGAGGAAGCGCAAGGATCGGATCCCTTTACATTAGTTTTGTCCAAAAGACCAGGATATGTTCGTAAGCTCATAAGTGGCAAGTGGTTGTTATGCGAAACATCTAGAAGTCAACCACGACCATATGTGCCATTGGAGTTACGGGCCAAGATTATCCAAGTGTTGCATGACATGGGTCATCCATCCATTAAAGCCACCATTCGATTGATCAACGACAGATACGTATGGCCGCACATGTCTAAAGACATACGGGTATGGGTAAGAGCCTGTGCCAAGTGTCAAACGTGTAAGGTGTGGAGACATACCAGAACCGAGATAAAGAATATTGGGATACCAATTGGACGGTTCAGACACGTACACATAGACATTGTCGAGATGCCTGAAGTTAATGGGAAAATATACTTGCTGACCATGGTAGATAGATTTAGTCGTCCATTTGAAGTGGCGATTTTAAGAGACATGACAGCGCAAGAAGTCTTGTTCGCGTTCATACATAATTGGATATCGCGTTATGGTGCTACGGAAAAGGTCACTAGTGATCGCGGTAGTCAATTTATGTCCGAGCTTTTCGTAAGATCCCTCAACATCATGGGAACCACTGTATTACATACTAGTGCGTATAACCCACGAGAGAATGGGATGATAGAAAGGCTACATCGTGAACTAAGAGCTGCATTAAGGTGTACTAGTGGAACAAGCTGGATACACGATCTTCCTATAGTACTACTCGCCATGCGCAACAGATATAGGGCACAATTAGGTACTTCCATAGCAGAATTGGTTTATGGAGAACCATTAAGGTTGCCTGGAGATCTTCTAATAGAAACTCCAAGTAGTCTTGATTGGGCTTCTGGTTATGTAGATTGGTTCGTAGGAGCACTTAGAGATAAGATGTGTCGTTTAGCTCCGACCAAGACTAGAAAAGCAAAAACCAAATGCTATGTGTCGTCTGATCTAAAATCGGCTTCGCATGTGTATATAACTAATGAAAATAGGAAGAACTGCCTGACACCATTTTATAAAGGACCATACAAGTGTCAAGAGGATGACTGACAAGAATGTCATCATAGAAATAAATGGCATTGAGGATTGTGTTACGTTGGATCGTTGCATTCCCCAGTTTATCTGGATAGACAATATCACTGAATTAACAGATGCGTTGAATGACCGTCGTCCTATGGGCGAATCTGATGTGTGCAATCCCACCATACAGGCACATAATGAAATGCAGAACTCAGAAGACACGTTGTCTTATATAGCAAAATCTTATTCTACTAATTCAAAGCATGAAAACTATTTGTCAATTCCAGATGATTTGGAAGAACCAATGAATAATGTACCGGGCGAGATGACGACTTCAGGGGCGCCACTATGCACAACTTGTTCTGGAAGAGTGCCACCTCAGCCGAAGAATTATGAATACGTCTATTACTAGCCGTCTTTTTTGACAAGGTGGTGTATGTGGAGGAAGTTAAATCCTCCGCCATATGTAAAATAACATTGACTGGTACATTTAAACCACCATGGCTGATTATAACGAAATTCATTTAAAAGGAATTTTTCTTTTTATTTTCCAGAACATTCTTTGTTTAAATACATGACTTTGAATTGTGCACCCTTTTCAGATTTCGAGTGTCTTGCATCTTGACTGGTCTTATTTATTTTGGTCTGCTGCATTTTTAACATTTTTCTCTAGTAACAAGAATACATCACGTCAAATACATTCCTATTATAATTGACATTTGGTCTGATATTATATTACACTGGAAAGAGACGACCTGGAACAGGTTATTTTATATTTTTGTTGTTCACATATATCTCTTTCCAGATTATTTGTTCGGAAATTAATACAATTCTACTTTCGCATTCCGATTGCCTAACATTAAGTGTCAATTTACTTGTTAAACCAATAAGACAATTGAAACCGATATTAAATTTGAGGACACAAGTAGGTTAGTGCAGGATATGGCGGAATTGAACCTAGGAGATGTAAATGGATATATAAGCATATCATACTCTACTGTGAATTTGAGGACTTCAAACAATCTGGCATCTATGTGGCTCTCAGACTCGAATAGGTTAGGGGCCTCAACAATAGGAGGATAATTTCGCACTAAATAGACATTACATTAGCTACAAAACCTCCTACAGCATAACATTTCAATTTTAATAATCCAAAACTCCGAAAAAATAATCTCAAGAAATTATTTTGCTGATAACAATTATCCTTGTCTTCTATTCAACCATGTGTAAATATTATCATAATCAAAATTTAAAATATCAGCAGGATTGAAGATTTTTTCTACTTCAGTAAATAAAAATTTTAAAGACATCTTAAATGGAGGCGTTTCCCTAAGCCCCTTTGGCAATTGGTTATAAATTCTGTAGATTTTCTAAAAATAGAAAAACTTGCTCGCAACATTCCCCACCAAAGGAGGAGATATTGCCAAATGTCCAGATCTAGTTCCAACTTCATGAATCTTTCTTATTGGATTCATATAGGCACCAGTCCACTGGTTCAAATGGAAAACTTTTATGCAATAGCACATTCTCCGAAACCATAAAGTTTGCAGTGATACAAACTGTAATCTAGTGGCGTATATATTGCAGGAGATAGGACTAATTTGTTTCACAACTTTTCTTTGTACAGCTTCTATCTTATTGGCAAACCCCTTTTTTAATGGATTCCAAGTAGCGGCAGCATATTCTAGTATCGGTCTAATCCATATTATATACATTTTAAATTTTATGTCATTCGATAAGATATTTCTATTTATTAGTGCCCATCTGTTCTTGGCACTGCCTACTATCCTTTCAATATGTCTCTCAGCAGAAGCTGTACAATGAATAGTTATGCCTAAATCCTTAATTTCTTGCATAAGTTTAATCTCAAACACATCATTAATCACAGCATCATGAAAATAAACATAATTAAAATCTGTTCTGTTACCTATTTTTAAAGCTCTCGTCTTTTTACTGTTTATTCTCAGCCCTAGTGTTAACAAATATCTACTTAAATCATACAAATCTAGTGTCACATTATTTTTGGAGAATTCGACATTATTTGGATCAATTGGAAAGATTATTTTTAAATCATCAGCAAATTTGCAAACTCGACCGTTAGGGATCTTAGTTTCCAAATGTGCAAATACAATTTTAAATAAAATTGGCCCCAAACTTGATCCCTGTGGAACTCCACTTGTTACCCTTTTCGATTTAGATATCAAATCGTTTACTTGAATACTCATTCTTCGATTATATAAATAGTATCTAAGTAATCTAAAAATATTCGGATCAATATTCAATAAATTAATCCCATTTAAAGTAGCATCAAGATATATAGAGTCAAAAACTTTTGAGATATCAATATATACAATTAATGCATCTAAATTTTTCTCATCTAGTGTAATTACGTGTTTCCACATAGAAAGCATATTATCAATTGTCGATCTATTTTTCGTAAAGCAATGTTGACTTATATCAAAATCAACCGGCAACATACGTCCGAAATGATCTAGTATCAATTGTTTTATTATTTTCAAAAACGAAGGGATAATAGAGATTAATCTATAATCACTGTCGCACGTTGGCCTACTTACTTTTGGAAACGGTTTAGCTACTATCGTTAGAATATCGATTGGTAATTTCCCATTCTTTAAAATTATATTTCTAAAATTGCAGAGCGTTAAAGTTAAAGGTAATTGAAGTAGGTTATCAATGAATATACCAAGATAATCTTTCTGTTTTGATATATTTTTTAACATTAATTTTATCAAAGCATCACTGTCAATAACAAGTCCTGGTTCCTGGTCACCCAAAGGATCAAGTAAATCCATGAAATTGCATTAATTCTGTGGATTACATTGTAGGACGTTTTTCATTTATAGTAACAGGTTTTGTGGGGTAGCTGTCTATTTAGTAATAATTTCCTATTCCTACTTTTCATGGTGGCCACTATCACCACCTGTTCCATGACCAGTCCCTGACCCTTTTCCGAAGAGTAAAGTAAGAAGACTCATCCATATTATCAGACGTTTATTGAATGTTATGTTGCAATGCATGAATCAATTCACAGTTAATCCAAATAGACCGTGCTCTAGACGGTAACAAAATTATATATGGTCAACACAATTAAATGTCTTATACACAAGTAATCACAATAAACACAATCGGCTGAATCGTGATGAATTCATGTAAATGATTGAAAAAGTACGATGATATAAATCCAGACTGATTAGCAATTTAGTTTAAAGTCACTGATAATTGATGAGAAGAAACAATAGACATTGTCACTGATAATTATTGGAGAGAAATCGTGTAAAAGCAGTTATAAAAAAACATCACAAATAATTATTCCACTGTTTGATAGGTTTTGAATGTTTAAATTATATAAATCCATTGAAGTATAGAGTTGCGGACAAAAGATTGAGAAAGACCTGAAGTTTGGATGAGTATAATCATAACTGAACTGTTAGTAGTTGTGTAAAATGTAGTTAATACACGTAAACTAAATAAATCCAATGTTTGAACACAGAGACATATTAATCCACCGCATGTTACCTGCGTATTCCGCGCTGGTGTCTAAATTTATTAAACAAACCCCTATTAATCACAATTAAATTTGCTTTTCAAGAAATCTCAATTAAAACTGCTTGAAACTAACAGTGATTTTTGCTAAAATCGCAGTTAAGAGAAATATTATGTAAAAACTGAGTTAGACTATTTGACCTTAAACAGAACTATATTTGTCAAAATGGAACATCGTCGGGTTGTAACGTGGAGCCGCTTGTTACAAAATATTAAATGGCAAAATACTTCATCCAATTCACAGAGAAATTCATACTCAGTTTTATCCACAGGTAATATGAGATATAATTTCTCCTTATATTTAATGTAATCTGTGAGGAGTTTGTATTCTAGTCTAGGATTATTCTTCAGTTTGGCCAAAATATTTTTTCTGGTCGTTAATGGATTATCAGCAGTGATGTATTAATTTCTTTCTCAATCAAATCTAACCTCATTTTTTAATACTATTGATAAGACTACACTTCAATATATTATCACGTTTAATTCTTAATTTACATTATTTCCTATTGATTCGCTTCGGTATAATATCTGTAAACATAGATGCCTGAAATATATCATATAATAACGTCGAAACAGAAGAAATCAATTCATCAGTTTCCATGATATAAAACTTTCATAATCAATCATTATGCTTAACTCTCTTTAAATATTCCACTTGATTCTGGAACATTGCACGTGTGCTTTTTCAAAATTAAGGTTCGGTGTTTTAGTACTCAAGATGTTCCATTGTAAAATAATTTGTTTGTGATGAAATTCTTCGAAATAGTTTAAAACATCATAACTGTGTGATTTCATCGTTTCAATTCCTAAATATACATTACCTAAGCCTTCCAAACCTTTAGTTGATTCCTTTATAGTCTGCTTGAGTTCATGATTAGAAAAAATTGATTATTTCACTGTCATGCAACTTATTAAAATCGCCCACCACCGCATTAGAATCATGGCAGTCCAAAGTAGATTGAAAGGAATTGGTAAATATTAGATCATCATATAAATTAGCATGCGGCGGTCTTTAAACCGCGGTTAAGATCAGATTATAGATTTGTATAGATAAAAAATCAATGACAGTATTATATTCACTAGTATGTAACACTTTCGCATTTAATATAGATTTACCATAAATGATCTGACTTTTCTAAATAAAGAATAGTTAGGAATGTCAAATTCGTTGTTTTCAATGTCCTTGTTGAGCCAAGTTTCAGATAATATTATAAAATCAAAATCTTTATTTATTACACAGCAAAATGTTCTTGTTCTTAACACTTCTAAATTTGGCATAAAATAAAGTATATGTAGTGTACGATATATCGAAACAGTTATCGGCTTTTAATGGTTCAACTTTGTCGGTTTCTTTATTGTTCTTTTGCTGGGTTTTGAGACTATAATTCTCATCTCCCAGCTGTTTACAACATTCAGTAACGATACATAGTTTTTTGTTGTCTTTGAATCACTTGATAAATTCCCTATATTAGCGTGATCTGAAGTAGACAGTTTCCGCTCCTGATTGTACTTTAACTTTTTCGCTTTTGCTGATTTCCGTTGGAGAAATGTTTTGTCAAGCCCAATAAATATGCTGTAACACGCGGCTCCGCGTTACAACCCAATGATGTTCAAGTTTGACAAATATAGTTCTCTTTAAGGTCAAATAGGCTAATTCTGGTTTTACACAATATTTCTCGTAACTGAAATTTTAACAACAATCTCTGTTAGTTTCAATCAGTTTTAATTGAGGTCTCTTGAATTGCAAATTTAATTGTAATTAATAGGGTTTTGTTTAATAAATACACACCCGCGCGCAATACGAGGTAACATGCAGTGGATTTATGTGACTTAACGCTCAAAGCCAGGATTTATATATTTTGTGTGATCTAAAAATTCCTACATAACCACTAACAGTTCAATTAAGACTCTCTGGATTTATATTTTGTATATTTCTCAATCATTTATCCGAAAACCTACAGTTCAGTAGATTTATGTGATTTAATACTCAAAACCTAGCATACAGTGGATTATTGTGACAACGCTGATTTATTTTTTGTGCTTATTGTGACTACTTTTATACGATTTTTATCTTTGCTTCGCAACATTATCTTCAATAAACCAATGATATTTGTCTGAGCTTTCTCACATCACCCTTCGGGAAATGGTCAGGGATTAATCATGAACGCGGATTGTAATAACAGCTACAAGGTATTAGGTAGGAGGGTATAACCTCACTAAATAATCAACTAGCCCGTAGAACCATTAACTACAAAACCTTCTACATAAATGGTGCCCCGTTTTGTCGAACTCACAGCCAACAAAGAAATAATCAGCATCTAGCCTTTGATAATATCAAGCAAACACTAGTCCTTCCAATAGCCCAAGAAATTCGGATGACAGCCATGCAAGAGTGAATCCGGTAAAGCAGGGAAAACGCACAAGAAAACAAATCCTGAGCCACAAATCACAAAGAACCAGTCTTTTGAGATCACAATTCTCGAAGACAGCCACAAGATGACTGGCGAGTACTTTATTGGCCAAGGTGTTCAATATAACAGACGAGGGCTTAATATTTTTAATGGTTTAGGAGACAATTCCAATGTCTTTCAGACGTTGACTAAAAGACATCCTATATCTATACACTGAGGGAACATGTTCGCAGCCATGGCAGAGTCTGCAACGCACCGTCAAGCAGCGCCTGACACCAGATCAGGAAGACAGGATTACAGAATTGATGAGCCAGATGTCTTTAGGTCGCCGGCGAAGTGGTGTCCGAATCACCGCAGCAATGGCCACTCCACGCGCTATTGACTCAGAATGGCTGCTCCACGTCTGATGGCTCGAATCACGTTGCTTTCGCGATAGAACTCAATCAAACTATTGTCTTTAGAACGACTGCTCCAGTCAAGTCATGCTTCAAACGCCCAAATGCCAGCAACCAGTCCCATCGTCAGTTGTCACTATCCACATACTTCGTCATCCGTGACGCCAACTCTGGCAAATTATTTCTCATAGACACTGGCTCAGATGTAAGCTTACTACGCCACAATTATTTCGAACCCACCCACCAAGTCAACACCAGCAGTCTTACCTGCGCAAATGGCTCCAACATAGCGACGTTTGGGGTACGGGTACACACAATCTCGTTCTCCAACTCAAAAAGATTGGCACCACACAAACATAAGGCCGCCGAGAATGAATTCGCCATGCTACGTCAACAAGGCATCTGTACACGATCCGGCTCACCATTTGCGTCACCTGTGGTAGTAGCAACAAAGAGTGAACCAGGAACTTTCAGCGTGTGCGGGGATTATCGTATTCTCAATTCTTGAACACAGTCTGATTCGTACATCCTGCCATACCCAGCTGGCCTACTCAGATCCGCTATTGGTCTTGATGTATACTCAAAGCTCGACTTATTATAAGCCTACTATCAAATACCGATGGACAAAGACTCCATATACTATACTGCACTCAGATTCATCAGAGGTGGCATTCACGAATACCATTATGTGCCTTTCAGTCTCAAGAACGCATCTCAAACATTTCAACGCGTTATGGACGAAATACTAAATGGTCTACCATTTGTAATTCCCTACTTAGACGACATCCTGGTATTCTGCGACTCAATGTTTAAACATATGCAGCATATTGACATTCTACTCACGCATCTAGCAAACTATGGCCTCCGGCTTCATAGTAACAAATGTGTTTTTTCACAAAAATCAATTGATTTCCTCGGTCATCAAATTTCTGAGAAATGCATGATACCTATACCTGCTAAGGCTTGTACTATTCAAGATCTACAGCCTACAACCACGGTTCGAGCATTACAACGAGTCTTTGGCATGATGAACTACCATTGTCGATTCGTACCCTGCTTTGCCAAGATTCTGGCATCTCTTCAAAAATATCTCGTGCCAGAAAGCCGTTTTGTCAAGAAATCACAACCGATTCAGCTCAACGTGGACGACATGCAGGCTTACGAGGATGCCAAAAGGGCCCTATGCAAAGCGACCATGCTACATTCCTCCGGATTGGTCTCAACCTTTTGAATTGATAACTGACGCATCCGACGTTGCCATAGGCGCAGTACTTCAACAATCCATCAATGGAATACACCAACCCATCGCCTTCTATTCGCAAAAACTACAACCTCGCGAGACGCGATATAATGCATTAGGAAGAGAATTACTCGCAATCTACCGGTCGATCCTACACTTCCACACCTATCTGGATGGCCGAAAGTTCAAGATCTACACAGACCATCTTCCTCTACTTCCGATGCTGAGAGGAAAGAAAGAGTATTTATATTCACGACGTGTCAACTCACAACTTACACGAATACACGAGTATGAATATGAAGTCACTCATGTCAAAGGATAAGAAAACGTGGTCGCAAACTCCCTAAGCCGTACTGCAGAAATCTGTGCTTCTATCCTGTTTCCTTCACCTATAAGCACTAAGGAATTGCAAGCACCTCAGCAAGATGATCCATCACTTCCGACATTTGATGTCAATCGCCTGAAAACATTTGATTATGATGGAACTCTGCTGCAGTGTGAAATAACTGGCGTGGGCCCTCGGCCGTTTATACCTGAAAATTTCCGTCACAAGATCTTCGAAGTCTACCATTCAATGAGCCACCCATCTGGCGAAGCCTCAGTAGAAATTCTATCCAGAACGTATTTTTGGCCTGGCATGCGTCGAGATATCAAGATGTGGTCAAAACAATGTCTAGAATGTCAGAAATGCAAAGTGACGAGACACACCAAAACGGCGCCACAAGTCATCCAAGTGCCCAAGGTCCGGTTCAAGCACATACACGTTGATCTGGTAACCTTACCTGCCGTGAACAATATACGACATCTACTGTCAATACGGGATCGCACCACTCGATGGTATGAGGCCATACCACTGCCAGACATGAAGCAAGACACTGTCAGTTATGCTTTAGAGCTCAATTGGTTCGCTCGGTTTGGTGCTCCAGCTGAAGTGACAACCGATCGTGGCGCACAGTTCCTCGGCGAAGAGTTCGCAGCCCTACTGAAATACTAAGGTGTCAAACACTCCGTGACCGCGGCTCGCAATCCGAGAGCAAATGGTTTCGTCGAAAGGCCACACCGAGATACTGAAAGCGGCGCTCAAGGCTAGCCCAGAAGAAAATTGGCTTGCGGCTTTACCGAAAGTACTCCTATCAATGCGTACAAGACATCGTGAGCCGATCAAATGTAGTTCCGCTGAAATGGTATTTGGCGAATGTCTACGGCTGCCTGGTGAACTAGTCCGATCACGCTCTGAAACTGCAATAACGATGAACGATCCGGCATTTCTGTTTCCACTTCGCAGTTACCTACAGTATAGCGCTCAGAATCGGCCGATCTGTCCTACACGTCAGCAACATGGTCCAATATATAAACGCAAAGACTTTGATAGCTGCAAATGGTTCTTCGTCAACAACGACATGGATAACAGGATTCTAGCCAAACCGAAGCGCAGACCTTATCGTATGATAAATCGACGACAGAATTCCATAATTTTGGAGATTAATAGCAAAGCTGAAGCTGTCTTCAAACACAGATTATCTCCAGCCGACGTTGATCCTAATGTTTTGCAGTTCCGCGATGTTGACCTCTCAGGCGGCGAAGAAACGATTATTCCACCTTTAGACAGTTTTGCTGACCACGGTCTGACGCCCGACATCTCACCAGCAACCGAGACAACTAACGCCGTCACGCTGCCGCGAAATATAGAGGAACCAGAATCAGTGACGACAGAGCCAACATCAGTGTTTACTCGCTACGGCAGAGCCATAACACCTCCTGTAAGTTTAGCCCCCTTCATTGTGTACTAATTTTCATTGTCGGGGAGTATATATAACACGCGGCTCCACGTTTCAACCCAACGATGTTCAATTTTGACAAATATAGTTCACTTTAAAGTCAAATAGTCTAACTCTAGTTTTTACACAATATTTCTGTTTGCTGTGATTTTAGCAACAATCTCTGTTAGTTTCAGGCAGTTTTAATTGAGATTTCTTGAACGGCAAATTTAATTTTAATTAATAGGGGTTTGTTTAATAATAACACATTCTCGCTCGCAATACGCAGGTAACATGCAGTGGATTTACGTGTCTCTGGGTTCAAACATTGTATTTATTCGATTTACAGGCCTAAACCTATTTTACACAACTACTAACAGTTCAGTTATGATTATACTCATCTAAACTTCAGGTGTTTCTCAATCTTTTATCCGAAACTCTATAGTTCAATGGATTTATATAATTTAAACATTTAAAACCTATCAAACAGTGGAATAATTATTTGGGACGGTTTTTTATAACTGCTTTTACACGATTTCTCTCCAATAATTATCATTGACAATATCTATTGTTTCTTCTCATCAATTATCAGTGATTTTCAACTAAATTGCTAATCAGTCTGGATTTATATCATCGTACCTTTTCAATCATTTACATGAATTCATCACGGTTCAGCCGATTGTGTTTATTGTGATTACTTGTGTATAAGACATTTAATTGCGTTGACCATATATTATTTTGTTACTGCCTAGAGCACGGACTATTTGGATTAACTGTGAAATGATTCATGCATTGCAACATAACATTCAATAAACGTCTGATAACACGGATGAGTCTTATTACTTCACCCTTCGGAAAAAATTCAGGGACTGATCATGGAACGGGTGGTGATAACAGCCACCATTGAAATTTAGGAATAGGAAATTATTACTAAATAGACAGCTACCCCGCAAAACCTGTTACAATAACTGCAGAACCCCCTACAACATAATGGATATTTATATAAATAAAGGATCTATGTATATATTGTAAATCAAAGATTTATTTTATATTTTGTTATTATTCATATGTAAATTTAATCAAAATTTTACTTTAGTGAGTCTGATATATTGTATAAACATAGTCTTATCCATTAACTGAACCATTTTGTGTCAGTTTAAGAACAACCAAATGCTACTTTTTATATATATTTTCCCTAAAGGTTGATACTCAAAACCTATCGGTGATATCTCCTAAACTTATTTTATACAAATTATTTGGTAGATCCTTAACATCGTTTGACTTGCATTTGACATAAATATTATGCTGGAACAAATACATCATAAACTTTAAATTATTCGAGCTATATGGATTTAATTTTTTTCAAGTATGCTATTCCACAAAATAGATTTAATGCAACAAATCGATTGTGCAACAATGGCAATTCAAAATTGTCTCTTGCCTTCAGTTAAGGATTTTGACCATAACATCTGAGAAATCCTTGATTAACAATGTTACAATTGATCTAAAATAATTGACTTCAAATAAATCAATTAATCCTAAAGACAAGGCAATGAATGATTAATCATTTAAGTGTACCAAATACATAATACGCACCAAGGTCGCAAAATTCAAATAAAAATTTTAAATCTTAAATTTGAACGAATTCAGAAATACTTAGATAAGTTATAATTAAATATTTATATGAACGTGAAAAATTTCAATATTTAATTAAACCATTTCTAATATGTAAATTTTTTATTAATTTTTTTGATTAAATGTGCTTTCAGTTTTAGATTTTTTTACATTTGAGTTTGGTTAGTTTCTTGCAATTAAGTTGTTTAGTTCGCTGTTGTATAAACGTTTATTGGACAAAATTTTGTATTAAAACCGTGCAACATGTAAAGATTTTTTCTTGGGAGACATAATTTTTTTCTTTAGCATTGGTACAGTTAAGATCGTTAACCGAGGAATACCCATAACTTTGACTTGTCATTGCCTCATAATGGATATTTTCATTTTAGACATGGTGTGAAAATGTAATTGTTTTTGCAGTTATTGTAAGAGGTTTTGCGGAGTAGCATTCTATTTAGTGATGCCATACCATTCCTACATATGCCTGGTAGCTGATATTGAGATCCGTGCTTATGTTTAGTCCCCGGACATTTTCCGATGGGTAATGTAAGAAGGCTAAGTCGAAGCTTCATACTTTTATTGAACACAATGTTGCAAAGCAAAATCAAAATAGACTGTTTATCCGAATAATCCGTGCTCTAGACGGCAACAAAATAATATACTGTCAACACAATTGATTGTTTCGTACAAAAGTAATCACAAAAAACACAATAAATAAATCCAGAATGTCTTAGGAGAATTGACATTTCTTGGGAATGAGAAATTATTCTAAATATATAAATCCAAAATGTTTTAGTTGAATCGTTAATCATTTTTATGTTAACGATTGAAAGAGAAAAGAGATATAAATCAAGAATGTCTTAGGAGTATAGTTTAGAGTCACTGATAATTGATGAAGTGCACACAAAACATAAATCCTGGCTTTGACAGCTAAAACACAGTAATCCACTGCATGCTACCGGCGTATTACGCGGGGGTGTGTCTTATTATTAAACAAAACCCTATTTATTACAATTAAATTTGCAGTTCAAGAAATCTCAATGAAAACTGCTTGAAACTAACGGAGATTTTTGCTAAAATCACAGTTAAGAGAAATATTGTGTAAAACCATAATTAGCATATGTGACCATAAAGAAAACTATATATCATATGAGGCTAGCTAACATTTGTTTTTGCATTTAGTAATTACTTTGAATGCTAAGTCTGGAGACCATACGCACATTTAATGCAGCTAATATACGAGTGTTATTTAGGGTAACACACTTGCCTTTACCAGAAATCAAAGAGAAACAGCCGTTAATGTAGATATCAAATATTATTTACCAATATACATGCGCAAGTTGTCGATCAACTTACGTAGGCTGATCGACCAGACGGTTATTTACTCGAATAAGAGAAAAATTTAACTTAAACGCTTGTTTAAAATCAAATGGTGAATACACGTCTTCTATTGCGCAACATATCATCGAAATATCGCACGTATGTTCTCCAGACGAAGCATTCAAAGTAATTACTAAATGCAAAAACAAAAGGGAGCTAGCCACATACAAAGCCTTATGAATAATCAAATTGCAGCTGGATTTATGCAAGCAGAAGAAGCACGTACAAGCATTGAGCTTGTACTGGATGTGGCGCACGCAATTGAAAACTATATTTGTCAAAATTGAGCTTCGTTGGGTTGTAACGTGGAGCGGCGCGTTACAAAAGGACATACTAGTCTAGAGCGTATCACATCTCAAATTTTTAACTTAACTATTGTAATGTAATCTTCCTTATTGTCCTTATTACAGTCAAAATTAGTATACGTTAAGGATATTTCTGAAAATGTTAATGAAGCGTGTTTAGGAGTGTGTCACTCTTAAAATACTTTCCAAAACATAATCTATGCGAAGAGTGTATATGTTTTGATATATAAAGACTAGGGATTATTTATAGGTGTTGATGAATGCAAAGTATCCACTGTATTGACTTCAGTAAGCTTGCATTGTAGTACCAGACTATTTGACAGTAATACGGTTTGAATTCTGCGCAATGCATTTGATTTAGGTATGAACAAAATTTAAAATATATGAGTTTAGGATAACAGCACACATGGCCCGATATATATCAGGAGAAAATAAATAATCATCTCCCATTATAGGTTTCATTATGGACTTTGTTCAAGTGTTTAGCGCTAGATATTTTTCAATAGATAATTATCGCTGTGTTTGTAGTTACACGTTTAGCAAGATTAAGATCCAAATTATAAGTATTTCATACTAATGATCTAGAGGAAACAAAGAAACTGAAAATTACTGGATGGAGGTTTCTGACAAAATAGACCGTATATGCACACATTAATAGAAAACTTACATTTGAAACCGAAAATCAGAAAAATTTAGAAACACTTGAGACCAAACAAAAAGAAATCTCTAGCATCCAACTTTCCTTGATTCGAGTCAAACGGAAGGTAAAATCTTAAGAGAAGTGATCAACGAAATCTCAATGTACGACTACGGGTACTACGCGAAGTGAAATATGCTCAAGAGAACGATTATTTGTTCCAATTAGCTGATCATATCAACCAAAATTAGAACCAAATTAAGAAATATTAAGGGAAAGGCTGTATTTTCCTTAGAAAGAATGACAACGGGAGAAATCTATTATAAGACCAGTAGAGAAAAGCAGTTTACCATAAAAGAATCCTGGCATCTAAGAGGTTAACAGCGTTTGCATCATTAAATCTCAAATAATTTTCAAGAGAGAACATATTGAAATCGTGTAATTTTGTGAAACAAATGTTTCAATTGCCAACGGATACGCATTACTAGCAGGCAAATTAGTGAATTTCCGCTTAAATGGTGATCTACAAGTGGCTATGGACTAAACAATAGCTAATTCGTAATACTGGATGAGTTGAATGGATTGATATTTTAATTAATACATGTGCGCAAGTCAGCATATATAAGATAATAAACATATTGCAAGCCATTTAATCATCAGCTATATATATATATATATATATATATCAGTGGGATTGAGAAATTATCAGTCACACTATGACGGAAGTCATTTCCATTCAAATACAATGTACACAAGCCTACTAGTAATGAAAGCCGTATGTCAGGCAATACAAACATACTATATGTTTTGCAATTTGACCAACGTTATTATGTTTCCCGACGTTATCTGCTGATTATCATAAAACTTTTAAATACGAATTCACTTGTCCTTATCTGGGCTTTATCAACATTGTGGTACTGATTATATACTATAATATATGTGCTTATCTCATTCTCGCAATCTTGATTTAGGGATATTTTAACACCAATCGCGTTGGTAATGATTGCTTTAATTTTATATCATTCATAAAATGGTAATAAACTCCAAGAGTTTTTTAAATCAATTTTGTGAGCTTGAAATAAACACCAATCTTATTGTATTTAACCAGTCGTCGGACAACATAGCAAAACTACCGCCAGTCGCACGCACTAACGCGTTAAGACCTTCTCTGATCATCATCGGAGTACGACGGCAAACTGACTAGCGAGGATAAAACCACATTGAATATATATGGAAAGCAAAATTAGACATGCGGCTCTCACCTCAAGCAGTCTCGCATACATATAACGTGACTGGAAATGTCGGCTGCACCATATCTATGCAGTCACGAACATTAACTGTTTGCAGCTTACGCCACATATATGTATAAAAGCAATAAAATTAAACAATAATTGATTGTGCGGATGGTGGTAACAATTCTTTAAATCAAGTTTGCGAGCGTGAATTAAACATCAATCCAATTGTATTTAACCTGTCGTCGGACAATATAGCAAAACTACCGTCAGTCACACACACACTGATGCGTTTCGACCTTCCATGATCATCATCAGGGTACGGCGGCCAACTGACTAGCGAGGATCAAACCACATCGAATATACACGGAAATCAAAATTAGACATGTGGCTCTCACCTCTAGCAGTCTCGCATAAATACAATAGGATTGGCTCTTATCTAGCGTGAAAACTTGTTTTAAATTATTGTTACGACCACCCGCTCAATTTGATATTTTAATTGTATTGTCTATATATATATATATATATATATATATATATATATATATATATGTGTGTGTGTGTGTGTGTTTGTGGGGAAAGCTACGAACAGCTAATGTTCGTGACTGCATAGAAATAGTTCAGCCGACAGTTCCTGTCAAGTTCAATGTATGCAAGACTTCTAGTGGTGACAGCCGCCTGTCTAATTTTGCTCTCCATACATATTCGATGCAGTTTGATCATCGCTAGACAGTTTGTTGTCAAACTCTGATGATGATCATGGAAGGTCGAAACGCGTCATTGCGTGCGACTGGCGATAGTTTTTTTACTTTTCGACAACTAGTTAAATACAATTGAATTGGTGTTTATTCCAAGCTTGCAAACTTGATTTAAAGAATTTTTACCACCACCCGCGCAATCAGGAATGTTAAGTTTGTGACATTACAATTACATTGTGTGCCCGAATAATTTGGATGAGAAATTAATCGTAATGTGGATCGGCTCACGTAAGTGATCAACAATTTTTGCGTGTATATTGATAAATAATAATAATTGAGGTAGACATTTGCGGTTGTTTCTTCGTATTTACTGGTAAATTCAAATTTGTTAGCCTAAATAACTCCCGTAGTTAGCTGTATTAAATGTGCGTTTTAATGCCGCTTCATATTTCTTCTCTGCTTTGCGGCAAACAACAATGAATTTTCAGGTACATTTCTTTCGCTTCTGGTACCAAAAACGACTTTTTCTTTTATTTCCTTTTTTTAATAATTGATTTTATCAATTTTCTAGTATAGCCATTTTATATTAGATAGATCGCTGCCTCAGTATATTCGTCACCTTTCGAATATGGACTGATCAATCTCTGAATTCTGTAAAAAAGCTGGAAACTTCTGATACCTTATAGTGAAAAGTCACAAATAATATCGATAATAAAAAATGGATGTTAAAGCAAAAACTGAGAAGAACCGCAATACTTAAATTGTCAAAGTGTTACAGTAGTGTCGTTACGAATAAGTACGTACCTTTAGATATGCAGCTACAGATGAACAAATATTGGACGATGAATAATAGCTGTGACGTTGACATGCAAATAATGCGCATATTTTGGAACGCATTGCGAAGCGTTATAAAAATAGTAAACTTAAACATTTGCAATTAATGTGTTCGCTCTATCATTATATTGGACTATGAATGGTATGCGGTATCCTGGCGTAAAGTACATTTCAAGAAGCGCAGTGTAGTCCTGAAACAATCTGATAAGATACATGTGTCTCTATTAGTAATAACAGATTATGAACAAAATATTGTGCTACCCATGCCTAAATAAAAACTTTAGTAACTAAAGAAACTATTTAAAATGAAACTGCCTGTCGCATTTCTAATTTGGAGAGAAATGGCGTGATTATAATCCATTACGTTTCGCTGGAACCTGAGGCGAAGAGCTGGCGCTGCGTTGCGTGAAGTAAACAATTTGTGATCCCACCCAGAGACTGCATACAAACTTAATTGTATGGTTAATTACAGATCTCTGAACAAAAGTGTTGCCCTATTGTGTTGTTCATAGGAGCAATAGTGTCAGGACGGGCTCTTTGATGGTGGTAGATTTAAAAGACGATGTCGGAGACTACAACGGTTTTTTCGAGACTTCTAGTTTTAAAAGTCCGTCTGTAGTTATGTTTTATTTTACCAAAAATTGTAATATTTCAACTTATATTCACTAAGATAGGAAACCTCTATTTCTACTGCTCTGACAGAGTACTTGACAATTGCTGAAGTCACATTACAAAGTATGCTAACTAAAGAGGCATATAAGTGTAAACATAAAATATTCTGCATCATATTGTAACACGCGGCTCCGTGTTACAACCCAACGAAGGTCGATTTTTACAAACGCTGTGCTCTTTAAGGTCAAATTTTCTAGCTCTGTTCTTACACAATATTTCTCTTAACTGTGATTTTAGGAACAATCTCTGTTACTTTCAATCAGTTTTAATCGATATTTCTTGAATTGCAATTTTATTTGGAATTAACAGTGTTTTTATTAAAGAAACAGAACCGCGCGCGATCCGCGAGGATCACTCGGCGGACTATTGTGTCACAGTGAATTTATTCCGCTCAGTTGGATTATTAACAATTTTACTGATATCAGTTAACTGTGCCATTCCGAATTTCAGAGAATAATAGATTATAATAATGACATGAATTAAATTGTAGGGGTACTTTTCGCTGTTGCTATCTCGTTCCTGATTTTGTACCCCTACTACTTATCAATGGTTGCTATTATTACTACCCGAGCACCCAATCAGTCTGTTCCTTTTCAGATGGTTAATATTAGAAGGCCGAAGAAAGGTTTCATGTATATATTACACACAATGTATCACATAAATATAATTCACTGTTAATCCGAATTGAAGGAGTTGGTTGGCAATAATACAGATTTTAATGTAAAATTATATCTTAAACACTATTCACAGTTAGTCCAAATTGAATATATGTTAGTCAGCTGTAAAATTAGATTTTATGCAAAAATATGTTTTAAATATCGTTCACAATTAAACTAAATGGTCCGTCTTCTAGACGGCAAAAATTAAAATGATTTAAGTTTATCATAGAAAATTGTTTTATGCTCAATCAGTTATTCGCGTACAAAGGTCTGAATTGCTCAACATTTATGCCATCGATTTAAAACAAATGATACATGGAAAAAGTCATCGTTAAAGGTTATCACTATAAAAAGAATGTAAATCGTTTAAGGACTTCAATGACACAACTCACAAGTGTTGAGTTCACCGTTTGTAATGATTCTATCTCAGTTCATGATATTAATATATTGTTCTCTGAAGTTCGGATAGTCCAAATTTGCCAACTAGGCGGAATAAGTTCACTATGACACAATAGTCCACCGCGTGTTTTTTTCGTCTCGCGCGCGGTTCTGTCTATTTTATAAAAACACTATTAATTACACATAAAATTTCAGTTCAAGAAATATCGATTAAAACTGCTTGAGACTAAAAGAGATTGATCCTAAAATCACAGCTAAGGGAAATATTGTTTAAGACAGAGTGAATATTTGACCTTAAAGAGCACAGCGTTTGTAAAATTGATCTCGTTGGGTTGTACACGGAGCCGTGTGTTACAAAATTATAAATAAGACATGAACTAAATATTCGTGAGTTTGGTCAGTGGTCTTATGTGGTTTACCCCTTCATTTTAGTGATTGCTTTTAACGATGACTTTTTACATAACTTCATATGTTTTAAATCGATCATAAAAATACAATTCAATGAGACATTTGTGTAAGAATAACTATTTGTGTGTAAAACATTTTTCTTTATAAACATAAATCATTTTACTATGTTCAGATTATCATGTGTTTCCAATTATTTGCCTATATTCATTCCAATCCAGACATTTGTGTAAGAATAATATCTTGTGTGCAAAATATTTCACTTTATAAATATAAATCATTTTAATCTTTGCCGTCTAGGAGACGGACAATTTAGTTTAACTGTGAATAGTGTTTAAGACCTATTTTTGCATAAAAATCTATTTTGACAGCTGACTAACTTATATTCAATTTGGACTAACTGTAAATTATATTACTATTTGCAACATTATATCTAATATACGTATGACCAGATGTTTTTGCCTTCTCACATCAACCATCCGAAAAAGATCAGAGACTGATTAGGCGCACGGGTAGTAATAATAGCCACCATTGATATGTTAGAGGGGTATAAAATCACGAACAAGATACCAACCCCGCAAAAGACCCCTACAATATAATGACAATAGTATGACGCACAACGTCAGGGATGGCGAAACGTACTCAATCAAGAACGCTGTATATAGTTAATACCATTTGTAAAGTACACGAATAAAAACAAATTGACTTCCGATATCCTTTGCATTCTTGTTCTAAAGTGTTGTCGATTGCAAATTCCGAAGCATTAGAAGTAACTAGAATAAGTCGTTCGAAACCCGAATGTGTTAATAAAGTTGTACTTGCTAAAGAGTTGATGGCATATCGAAGCAATTTCTCGTCATCAGAGGACAAAATGTATTAGAGGCTGCTTAGTTCTTTGTATTTATACAGGTGCCTGCATATTGTAAATAGTTGTTCTGCATGCCAGAAAAGAACACGCGATAACAAATTAGAACTCATAATATTTTCCGCAATTCCTTCAAATTTTCAGGTTACTGATTGTTCTTGGTAAAATTTGCCTTAGAAAGCAATAGCAGATTTCCTTGTGTTGAAATACAATATCATAGTATATCAGCTGCTGCATTACTAATTTGCGTTTTGTCTTATTTGATTCTGAGTTATTGTATTGCTTAGTGTTTTAAAATATTTCTAGGATACTTAGCATTTGAGCTGAGGTGAGTACTAAAGACCATTATGTCATTAAGATACGAAAAAGAATAGTCGATGTCATCGTACAGTATAATGTCCATTAACCTGTGGAATATCTAAGTAGCGCATCTATGAGAAAAATTAATGTATATTATTAGAATAAACGAAAGACAGTAATGACAGCAATATTTTCTTTATCTGCTGATGCTATAGGAATTTGGTGGTAGACATGCCTAAGGTCAATCAACGGGAAATAATTTCTGACACTGAGTTCTTCTGGCAATATACTTAACGGGAGAATTGGGTATGCACAATTTATTGACAAATAATTCAGCTTGGGTTAATTCCCTTGGGATTCTATGATTTATTTACCTGTGAAACAATATACATATCGAATGCCAATGTACTATATGATGATCTGGTGACGCCTCCTTCAGTTGTCGAAAAAATTATTCTTATGCACCTTTGAATTTGGCAGGAAATAACGGATTTTTCTAGAACTAAACAGGTTCCGCTATAATCATCGTGACGATTACACACAGCTTTGCTTTTCTCAAATCAAACAACGATTTTTTTCTCTGAAAGGTGTTAATAACTGTAGAGGGCCCTAACCTATTCGTGTCTGAGAGCCACATAGATGCCAGATCGCTGAAAGTCCTAAAATTTACAGTAGAGTCTGATATGCTTATATATCCATTCGCATCTGCTAGATTCAATTCCGCAATATCCTGTACTAACATACTTGTGTACTCAAATTTAATATCGGCCTCCATGTCTGGTTAGTTCAATAATTAAATCGACACTAAATGTTAGGCAATCGGAATGCGAAAGTTGTCTCGCTTAACTTCCCGAACAAATAATCTGGAAGGAGATATACGTGAACAACAGAATTATCAAATTACCTGTTCCAGAACGTCCCTTCTATGTGTGCTTCAATAACAGAATATAAGATAGTTATAGCAGAAATGTATTGTTAATATGTATCCGTTTTACTTGAGAATAAAATGTTAAAATTGCAGCAGACCAAAAGATGGTATAACCAGTCGAGGTGCGAGACTATCGAAAACTCAGAAATGGCGCACAATTCCAAGTCAAGTATTTAAACAAAGAATGTTCTGGAAAATAAAAGAAAAAATTCTTTTTAAATAAAATTCGTTACAATCAGCCATGATGGTTTAAATTTATCAGTTAATGTTATTTTACATTTGGCGGAGGATTTATATTCCTTCACATAACTACGGTATAATCTTTTCTGTTGTGATCTTCTTCAGTGGTACAAACTCGACCCATCGGGTAAACTTATCGACCATGGAAAACACATAGGACACCCCGCCGCGAGCTACCGGCAGTGGACCTACCAGGTCGATATGCAGAAACTCGTTCCGTGCAGTGGCATTGAAAGCAACCGGAGTGACTTTTTCTCGTTTTTGTGGTTTACAACGTTGGCATGTAGTGCACTGTTGACAATAGCTACGAATTTCTTTGGACATGCCAGGCCAATACAATCGTGACTGCAATGTCTCAATGAGCCGCCTAGCGCCGGGATGTCCTAACATTTCATGCCAAAAGGCCATTAATTCTGTTCTTATAGATCCTGGCGCGGTCGCCATTGTTTTGTCCACCTATGTTGGATGGTCCACGTACTTGTATGTCTTCCGTGTTTATTATTAGCGTATCATCTAGGCGAGCCTTAATTATGCCTAATTCTGCAGTTAACTTATTCATTTGAGAAGTCAATGCCTGAATCAACGTTTCGAACCCATCAGAAGACATATTAAATGTACCACCCATGCTTTATTTTTACTCGATTATATATTAAATTTTGCTCGCACACCGAGCATTGATTTAATAAAACAAATTTACACATTAATAAATTTATGTTCACTTCAGCTCGAAGTCTGCTTTTCTCATTGGACTGACTGCTTCATTCTTATACGGGCGCTTCTGCGAGGAATTTCTGTTGAAATAATATCTGCCCTAGATAAGACCCTTTGTTCATTTTTTGTCTTAAAGGTGGCCATTGCCACACGAACTAGTCCATCATTCTTTGGAACACGTTCGGTGCGTTTTTAAGGCCAAATGGTACCCGGGTGAATTGGAAATGACCTTGGGGTACTTGTACCGCTAACTTCCATCGGTCTTCGGGCCGCACGCCTATTTGCCAAAATCCCTGTTTAAGATCAAGCACGGCAAACCATTTGCCTCCCGCTAGCTGTAAGAACAGATCACGCAGAGCCGGCATGGGATACGGGTCCGGTTTAGTTACTGAGTTCAATTGCCTAAAATCAGCCGCTGGTCGGAGCGAACCATCCTTTTTCGTAACACAAACCATCGGTGCACGAAAAACAGATGTTGACGGTTCAAGAACGCCGGCTTCTATCATTTCTTGGGTTGCTCGAGTCGCTGCTGCTAATTTCTTTGGAGGAGCACCATATACTTTTGGTGGTTCGTAACCGTCATTTAGTTCTAGCCATAGCTTAAACTGGTCGACCGTCGGCCCTGGACGCTCGCTACAATCAGGCAGTTGGAATATAATGTTATATTGGGTTTGAAGATTCTTCCACCACCCAGGCAGACAACTGGTCTGCTCCTGCATCTTGGGGGTACATATAGACTTTATTGAACTTAATCCCTCAGGCCGCAATAGGCATACACGTTTATTTTGAAAGTCTATCGTCTTAACCCATTTTCTAATGAAATCAAGTCCCAATAAGGGCGTTTGCGTATTTCGAAACAACAAAAGACATATGATAGACATTTTCATTTATTAACAACTTCGTGTCCCACTCGCCCACAGCTACCATCGATGCGCCCGATGCCTGACATAAACTTGCTTTCGTAGGTTTTAAATTGTTCAATGGCCAAGTCAATGGTAGTACCGACACATCAGCTCCAGTATCCAATTGCATTATTACTGGCTGTCCGTTGAAGAGTTCTAAAAATTTAACTTTAATGAAAATTCTTACATTTGGCAATGTTTCCCACACTTCCTTTTCTTCAAAGGCCATCTGGTTCGGACCACTTTTTTGTTTGTTCTGCTGGTCTTCATTCGATCTACCCGTCGGAGCCACCACCTTTATTTGTGAGATTGTGCACCATGTTACCGATCAAGGCGCACAGTTTGAGTCGAAAGAATTTAATCAGTGGTGCAAAGACCTTGACATAAAGCATTCCCGCAAAGCCACTTATCACCCGCAAACCAATGCGACAGCTGAGCGCGCACATAGGACGATGGAAGAGGTACTGCGATGTTGGTTCCACGAGAGCCCGCGAACGTGGAGAGACCAATTACATTTGGTCGAGCGGGCCATGCGCTTTACAGTCTCAACAGCTACAGGATTTACTCCAACGACCATGGTCTATGGAGGACACATAAGACTGCCAGGTGAACCTGTAATCCAAGGATCCCATGAGCGCTGCACCATAGCGGGTATTCAGAAACGACTAAAACAGTTAACTAAATATGTAGGCGCCACATAGCGACGAGGCTATGCAAGGCAACCGACACACACCCGCCTAAAGGTCGGCGACTATGTCATGGTAGCGAAGGTCGAGCCCATGGCACTGCAGGCTGTCAATGATGGGCCGTATCGCGTGGAGAGGGTGGACGCAGAGCTCAATAATGTTTTTGTTAGCCTGCCCGATGGACTACGAGCTGTGGCACTGGATCGTTTAAGCAGAGTGCGAAAGCCGATTCCTGAGGGGGGAAGATGTGGCAATAGCCACCTTAAAGACAAATAATGAACAAAGGGTCTTATCTAGGACAGACATTATTTCAACAGAAATTCCTCGCAGAAGCGCCCGTATAAGAATGAAGCAGTCAGCCCAATGAGAAAAGCAGACTTCGAGCTGAAGTGAACATAAATTAATTAATGTGTAAATTTGTTTTATTAAATCGAGGCTCGTTGTGCGAGCAAAATTCTATATATAATTGAGTAAAAATAAAGCATTTGTGGTACATTTAATATGTCTTCTAATGGGTTGGAAACGTTGATTCAGGCATTGACTTCTCAAATGAATAATTTAATTGCAGAATTAGGCATAATTAAGGCTCGTCTAGACGATACGCTAATAATAAACACGAAAGACATACAAGTACGTGGACCATCCAACATAGGTGGACAAAACATACGGCAAATGATGCAATTGGGAAGGCTGTATTACCTATAAATTCAAACTTTCGGAAGCTAGTTCTCAAAGGACTTTGTTCGAATCCAGTGGAGAAATCAATTAACTTTTGATTTTCTGTCCTAAAATATTGTGTGTGACTTTTGCGATGACCAATTTTTGCTAAAGATCACATTGTATAGCCATTTTAGAAGAGCGACGCTGATATCGATAGGTAATAAAGGGATTACACAAGCCTGTTGCTCGCAGCAAAACTAAAAAAACAGCTGCATGTCTACGATAAATTCCTCTTTGATATTAAAATCCAGAAAGTACAAAATTTCATGGTATATTTTCTCGAATCATGTAAGCAGATTAGTTGGTTATTTTGTTTGGATTTATCTTCAACATTATCGACTTTGATGTTAATTATACTTGTACGAAAGGAACCATTCATGTCAATGTCAGAGGGCGTTAAGCATTTCCTTTCATATAGCGCCGGTGATTCACAGTGTCCGTTTATTTATTCCTTGTGCCATGCTTGCCTGATCCTAAAAATCCATCTTGTTTACGTTCTAATTTCTGATCAGCCATCAGAGAAAACTGGCACAAAAAGCACAGGCCGATTTGCATCAATGCTTCAGTGCATGTTGATTAAAGAATCGGGAGATCTGGATCTTTGACTATTGATACATATCTGATGTGAAATAGAAGTTCTGGACTTTATTCAATTGATTTGGTTTTTGAAACAAATAACCCTTCCAGAGTCCAAGCTAAATTTTCCACGGGTCTCTAAGAAACAGATCCTGTCAATGTGCCTATTTTGGTTCTAAAACTCTAAATTCTAATTCTCACTTTTCCCAAAGGCCACTTACTGTGATAAATGATGGCAAATATTTGGATAATAATTTGGGGTTTTTTAATTAAAACAATATCAGCTTCATTATTTTAAATTTTGGTGGTAGACCAATGCTTCTTAATTCCCTTAACATTTCTGTAGGTTTTTTTGTGGCATGTTTAATTGAGCATCCTTATTTACATTCTGCTCAGTCACTTTGACACTTAAAAATATTTTTACCGCGTCTTGTACACCAACAAGAAGACTGAGAAACCATTGATTGACAAAACAGTTAATAATCTTTAGTGTTTAAATCTGACAAGACGGAAAACGCTAAATCAAAATTTAAGAAATATAATTCAAAATCCCCATTTCATGCAAGAACATAGATATAAATAATGTGGCTGAAAATGTTTAAACTAATTCGTGGGCCTCAAATGCATAGAAAAAACATATATAACAATAAACGGAGCTCAAATAAACTGTTTAAATTTAAAGAATAAAAATTAAATGTGCTAATGAGTCCCTGCCAAAATATGCCACGAGAGATTGAATAGAATAAAATTTAAACTGATGTTGTGTTTAAAAATATTATTTTGTAGAAGGTATTGTGGTTATTGTAAGAGGTTTTGCGGGGTGGCTATTTATTTAGCAATGTTATACCATTCCTACATATGCCTGGTAGCTGATGTCGAGGGCCGTGCTTACGATCTGTCTCAAACTCTTTTCCAATAGGTGATGTGATAAAGCTATGTAGAATCATCATACAAATATTGTACACAATGTTGCAAAGTAAATTAAAATTCACTGTTAGTCAATATTGACTGTGCTCTAGACGGCAACAAAATAATATATCGCCAACACAAGTTACTATCTAGGCATAAAAGCAAAGTCACAATAAACACAATAAATAAATCCAGAATGTCTTAGCAAAACAGATGGTTTTTGTATGAGTGATTGGAAAACATAAAATATGAATCCACAATTTCCTAGCAGAATAGTTAATAGTCAGGTGTAAAGGGATAAAATACACAAAGTATATAAATCCAGAATGTCTTAGCAGAATAGTTAGTAATTATGCATAAAGTGTTAAACACACAAAATATACAAATCCAGAATGTCTTGGCAGAATTGTTAGTAATTATGTATAAAGGATTAAATACACTAATATATAAATCCTGGCTTTGAGCGTTAAATCACATAAATCCACTGCATGTTACCGGCGTATTACGCGCGGGTGTCTATTATTATTAAACAAAACCCTATTAATTACAAATAAATTTGCAGTTCAATAAATCTCAATTAAAACTGCTTGAAACTAACAGAGATTGTTTCTAAAATCACAATTAAGAGAATGATTATCTAAAAAGGTAATTCGTATATGTGACCATAAGGAAAACCATATATCTCGCAACTGAACCTTGTTGGGTTATAACGCGGAGCCGCGCATTACAATTTGACACGGTATTGTAGTTGTTACAGATAATTATTTTGGATTTTATTTTTCTAAATCTGGAGATGCAGCTCATATATTGAGCACAAATATTTGTAAATTCTTCTGTTGTGTTAATAATTTTGACGGCAAAATAATTCTCTAATGAAAATTCATAACAACGTGCTTTATGAATAAAAAGCTAATAGCAAGATTTTGAAAGAAATATGATACTTACAGATACCAACGACGCAGATTATTCGGGGCGTGGACTTGGAGAAAAATGTGGTTCTAAAATAAGCAGCACAGGAAGTGCACAGCAGAAATCAAACGTGCTAAAGCCAAGCATGGCAAATCTCACTTGTTTAAAATGGTGCCGCGTAAATAGAATTTGAATTTCATTTAGTCAATATGTTGGCGAATTGTTCTTTTGCAGTTACATATAAATGTTATTAATGTCAAAATATCACAAAAATTTCACGAGCAGGACGGAGACCGCAAGACACTATGAGAGCAGATAGCAAGCAAGCCAGCATTTGAATTAACTTACTAACTGCCGGTAAGTAATTTGACCCGTTTTAAATTGTAAAACTACAGTCAAATTGTTGTGTAACATTACATAAGGCGTCCAGTTATATAATTAATATTATTGTTATTAAATAAGATCGTAGGTAAAATTCATCGGTAAGTCGAGAATAGGTCAAATGCGGTTTTTCAGAAGTTCTTATAGAGTACAGTTATGCGGGATATGACGAATTGTAGAAAAGATGAATGTCAAGCAGTAGATTAAAGAAGAAGGTTATAACAATTGATGTGTTAAGGCCTTAGTGAGGCTTGCCGATGATCTGTGGAAACACCACGAAGTATAAAACCGTCTAAATCGGATTAAAAATGAAGCAATCACGATTTCGTGGAAGTGCAGAAACAAAAATTTGCGCGAATGACAGAAATCTGTTCTGGTGAACCAGCGGGTATAAACAGCTTATGAAGTGTAGTCAGTGATCGACACAGAAAAGGGACAGCAAATGTACGTAGCAAGCTCATCAATGTGTGTTACGTGAGAAATGCATTATTCTTGTAAAACCGATGAATTGCAGGGAACATATGATCGGCTAAAATTGAGGGCAGTTTGCACGTTTATTATTGGCCTATAATCAGTCACTATATTTTCTAAATTTAGATGTTTAAATTTTACCCGTTTTGGACTTTAGCCAAAGTGTTGTACAACGTCAGAGAAAGGGTCCAGATGTGCATTTAATGTTGGTTGTCGTACAAGCAGCTTTCGGCAAATTTCCCCAGTAAGCCATCGTTAGAAATAATATCAGAGCAGAGACGGATATCCAGATTTAAAGCACTGTTATATCTGCTATGTTGTACTGTAGAACAGAAACAAAAAACAGATTAAAAAGAAGCAGGATATAGAGATTGCCATGGTGAGTCTCTGGTGAGACTAGTTCGTGATTAGTGATAATACCACATAGCTGAAACCGTCTGATTCATATACATAAATTTAGTGATCGCGATTGCCTAAATATACCTGAGTGATGCATTTGAGACCAAAACGCATGTAAATATATTTAAAAAGACCAAAAGTAAATATGACAGTTGTCTTCTTTTTATCTACTTGTGCTACAAATATATGTTGATATGTTTGTCTGAGGTCGGTTACTGAGAAGCAATTGCTATCACTGAGACAATCTAGCAATGCATTTATAGTGAGAATAAGATATGTATGGTCATATGGTGCAAAATGCAATAATTTTCACAGGCTATGTTTTATCTGTTAGTCTTACAGGCCAAGGGCAGGGAAGACGCACAAATACGTTTCGAATATCCAATGACACCATTTTCACTTATTCTAGAAGCCTATTTTTGTACAGTTATGAGTATGGGTGTAGGTAACAGTCTCTACATAATTTCAAAAGGTTGTCCAGTTTTGTTAAAATGATGTATCATGTTTGTTATATATATCTCGGATTTTTTTAACACGATATGCGTTTTCAAATAGATGTCCATTATTCAGTCGGAAGATGCCTCGGGGATGAATTCATGACCTATAAATATAAACTATCAGAAACTGTTGTCCAGAAACTCTGCTCCAATCTGGTTAATGGAGTCAATGCTAATTTGATCATCAAGAAAACATTAATCCGTTATTTTAAAACGAAATCAGCGCGTAGAACGTTGTGCAAGAAAGCAACGCTGAAAATTCTAGGTGGAAATAAGCTCACTCAAGATGTACGCCTAAAGTCATCTTAGAATTTGTTTCACACTTAAGAACATAAATTACTGAACCTGTGTCTACGAAAAATACCTCTACGACTTCAAAATTTATAAGGCGAAGAATGCTAGTAGGTTGGTTTTTTTATATGATTTGATCGACTACACTGTCTTCGAGATTGATCCCACTCGGACGAAAGGAGTCATAATAGCTGCAGTAATATACATTAAAATGCTGATTATCTTGGCTTTGTATGAGGAATATGTATTGTTTCATGGTCGGGCTTGAAGTCAGCAATGAGAGGAAACAGGCACTTATTTGGTAAATTTTTCGAACGGAGCAAGAAACTTCGGAATTTATAAAATAAAGTTTGGGGATTTTAGTACCAAATTTTAAGAAAATGCCGACTGAAAGTTCTGGAGTATCTCAATTTTTGCCTGTGATGATATGTTCAATTTGGATGGAGTTTTCATCCGCAGTTGTATTAAAATGTGTTCTGCCTATGGGGTATCTTTTAAAGATTTGAGTCAAATCTGAAAGAGATCCCTTAAAAGGATAGTCTAACGTCATCAGATGAGATACTTATGGATAGACACATAGGAAACCTGGGTTTGAAGACATTAATTGAAATAGATTGCAAGTCATTAAAATAAATACAACAAAATTTCTTCAGGGAAATTAAATAAAATATTATTAATTTAAAACATACGCGCCCTGTAATTTGTAAGTGCCAATATTAGAACGTTTACTCAGCAGCTACTTCCATTGATTGAATTCACGAAATATGGAGCTGAATTAACGCTGTAAATTAAATATTTCGACTTAACTTTGGAACTGTATACAATTAAAGCTACCACACATGGAGCTGATAGAATTTGTAACTGAAACTAATGTTACAAAATAAATTCATAAATTTTATATACGTCTTTGCAAAAATCTAAAACCTGCTATCACTATTTGAACTCCCTTAACGATATTAAATTATTTCGGCGAATTGACCTGAAACGGTTACTTTTCCACAATCTAAAATTTCTATCTCGAGTTAAAACGACTTACTACAAACAGATGCTCACAATAATCTTTTGCTGTGATAATATGTGCCATAAACACACCGCTGAAGATTTGGCGCTATAATAACTTACGTAGATGAATAGTAATTGTCGGCCAGCTAATTCGTACCAATTTGTACATTACTAGTAATTTGCCGTTTTTGTATTCCAAAGCAATAGCTGCTAACGAGCAAGTCATAGGTTGTTGCTTAGGAAATGCATTGTGTTTATATAGCTGCATATCATATTTGAATATTTTTTGGATTGAGTGCTTACTCATTGGTCCAATGTGTGTCAATCGAATTCCGTATTTTAATTGAATTAATCCAAAAGATGTCAACGATAAAATTTGACCCGCTTCCTTTCTGATTATAAGGACTAAATTAAAATTAGCGAGGCTTCACTGGTGTCGTAGGACAGATTTCAAACCCAGGTAAGCAACTGATTAATTCTCTGTTTATAAGCTCACAAAAGGTTTATCATAATGACCTGATGCTGGGCTGGTGTATACATGTGAACTGCTTGATTAATGATATGATGTCAAATAACTAATAGTTATTTCTACACAAATTTTTAGCCGTAGTGGTCCTTCTTATCATGTGAAGCAAAATACAGCGTTGCAAAAAATATTTGAGAATAACAATATGAAATTGTAAAGTGATTTACAATTGGCGACGCCAGATTTAAGTTAATGTTTTTCGCAGACTTGAATATCGATAATAAGGAAATTTCTCTAATACAAAAGGAGCTGTCATATGCTCAAAGTTTTGGTTCATGTTATTAGTGAATGAATATGTAAATTGCATAACTAATGAAGTTACTATATACATGATAATTGCCTTTACTATTATATAAATCCGGTGAAAACTTAGTATCGCTACACACCGTATTAAATCTAATTAGCGGAGCATACAACATAGAGCGTGTATACGCTTGGGTGTAAACCATGCGATACAATGTATGGTGTAAAAACAATAAATATAAATGAATAAAATATACTTGATTCTTGCTGCAGAAATAGAACAATACATAAGAAAAGTTAATAGATGATACACAACTGTTAACTAATAGCAGTGGGATGTGCCACGTGAGACATGTGAGTATGAAACATGTATCGTGTATATCCAAACGAGCTGATCACGTCTTGTGAACTAAATTACGAGTAGTGCGCAGAAAAGTGAACATTTAATTCATAGGATAAATGAGCGATGTATAGAGAAATTTTGTCAGTCTCACGTATTTCGAATAAAGATATAGCTTGGTTGAAATAGTAGGCATGTGGAGCATAAAAAGGATATATATTAATGCATATCGCCAAGATCAGGCAGTTTAACAAGCGGTTCAATCCTGTTTATGCTTACCTAAATAAATGTCAAAACTTGTATTATAATGAAATATTATAGATGACTAAAAAATCGGTTAAGGAGCACAATTATTATGTTGTAGTAGTGCTACAGCAGCGTCGTAAAAAAGTACTTTCTTGCGGCTGTGGTGTCGCGGATGAACAAAGGCTGGTCGGGAGCATTTGGCGACTGCTGTACTAATATATTACTCAAATGAATGCAAAGACGAGAAGCTTCAAATTCTGAGTCAGCCTGTGAGGATAATAGTCGTGGGAACTGATTTGACAGGCATAGGTCCATGCTATACAAGAGAAGTGACGCAGACGTGCGAATAGATACATGTATAATATAACGCATTGCAAGGAATGTTATATGTAATGCTTCAACCAGTTTTTCAATAATAAAACAAAAATTCTAAAACATTCTCTCTGACGTACTATTATGCTGTGGGTGGTAGGCAAAGTTCTGGCCTAAACTGCATTCCATGGAAAACAAGGTAGTTCTGAAGAGATTGAAAGAGAAACATGTGCGTAGTTATGAACACCGAAATGTGCTACACTTGCACATATAAAACAACCAGTGACTTGATCTGCTGAACTGGTGTAGAAGGGCAACGCAGCAGAGCATCGAGTAAATCTATCGACAATGCAAGTATGTATTAGGTTTTGCGAACCTAGTAACAAATTAGTTCAGGTGTGACCAGAAGGATAAACCAAAGGCAGCATGAACGGAAAGTATAATCTCATGCACATTCATTTCGTGCTTACTGGCGACTCATCATTAGGAGCCGGTATTACGCCCTTTAACCACTATATATTTGGTAGAAGAATGTTGAATAATAGGACGGTACATACTTGCATATATATTAGTTCTTCGCAACAAACAGTATTTAACTGTAATATATCGACAATGGTTGGAAGGTAATTAAAACATTAAACTTAAGTAAGATGAAATTTCTCTATGTGAACAATGGCTAGGCGTGACTGTGTTGGGAATGCTCCTACATAGAGTAAGTTTGCCTAATAAATATATTCAACATACATGTAGCACACCCTAAGATACATCGATTAGCGTTTCTTCTAGGTTTATGACCTTAAAAATGATCTATTATAAGTTTGGCAGTATCATTTTTACCTGAATAAGAAGTGGATTAAATGGAATTGAATATATTTCTCTGGAGACTGGTTGACAAAATTAGTTTGTACAGCTGTGTACTCGTAAAATGGACAAGCGGTAAGACTTTCAAGAGCCTGCAGCCAAACTTTAAAGTGTTACGAGCTACTGATATCTGTATATGAATGTAGCTACTTTGTTCTGTTTGTAGAAGGAATTGCGTCAAGATGGGCTAACTGGGAATTATATAATTGACTGAGAATGATCAAGATAAGTGCAAATGTTGCCTTGAAAATGCGTCTTCAGTGATGTATTTCGTCCTTTATGTGTAAATTTTCAAGCATCCACTTACTAAGATTTGAAGTCTATCTTTTGACTTTGGCACAGTTCATTGTCACTGTTGAAGTTGCATTTTGAATTACGCTAACTAAAGAAGCATGATCTGTAAAACAAAATATCTTCTGCTGCCTAGGATACAAATTGAGTGGCGTGCCGCGTGTTTTATCTTGTTTCTTTTGGTTGTAGGGTACGCGACTAAAACATAATTGGCTTCCAATATCCATAGATCTGTTGTTCCAAGGTGCAAATTCTGAAATATTATTGGTGATTAGAAAAAGACTTTAAAATTCTGGATGTGATAGCAAAGTGGCAATTTCTAACGAATTGATGAAATGACGGAGCAGTTCCTCGGCATCGAACGACTAGGAAATAGTAGTTTTAGCATAGTAACCTTTACTTACTAGGGTTACTTTATAACGCATATATTTGATTCCATAGACCAGGAAGAAACTTACGATATTAATTGAGAACTCACGAGATTTTCTATAAGCTTCTAAAAATCTTTGGTGACGAAATGTTTTTGATCCATTTGGCCTTAGAAGATAAATGCGGGAAATCTTGAAGTGTGATGCGACGTCCTATGACATCACTGGATGTAGATGCAATTTGCGTTTCGTCACAATTTATATTAAGTCTATGATTTGCTAAGTATGTTGAGATATTTCTAAGATGCTCGGCGTGAGATTCTAGATCAGGAAAAAAGATCATTTCGTCATCAAAATATGACACAAAGTAATCCAAGATTTCACGCAAAAAAGTATAAATGGCACAATTGCAACAAAAACTCATGTAAATGCATTCAAAAAGACAAAAAATGATAGATGACCTCAGTCTTCTTTATACTTCCTAGTAAAATTATTGCGTTGGCCGCTGAATTAATGAGAGTACGTTATTTGTTTCCTCACATTAACGTCACTGATTCTCAGAGATTACGTATCCCGTACTTGAGATTACGCAGTACCTAAGTTATAATTTCTGGACAGCCATCATGGGGAATTGACAATCATTTTGGAATTTCTATGAAAATCACAGTGAGACTTTATAAAAGTAAAGTTATTTTTTCTTCGTTGTAGGACCCATTTATTCGTGGCGTGCTTATTATATTATCTGGGTGATCTCCATCGTCGACTTTTGTTATACGCTTTATTCTGGATAGAATGTCACGTCTTTAATTATTTGAGATCGGATTTATATCCGAAAATTATTCTAGAGATTGAGCCAAATTTGCCACAGATTTCTCTAATATAGAGATTCTGTCATCCTGCGGAAAAGGACATATGGATGATGTAGTACCGAACTTCGGTTCTAGGACCCTAAATTATAATTCATAATTTTCGAATACGTCACCTATTGTAAGAGAAGTCGAAAATTACCTGACTGTCAATTTTGATGTCTAAGGAAGTTGGTTAATAAAAATAACATTGCCGACCTAATCTGAAATATTATCATGTGACAGACTATGCTTTCTTATCTTAAAGTTTATGTAGACCCAAGCTTCGACATGCTAAATGTTAATAAAGGAGCGCTTGACAACATCTGCTTTCACAGAGTGGACTAAATAGTATTGGAAATGAATTGCTGCTGTTAAATTAATTCGACAACTTGACATTTGAACTGAAGGCAAGAACAGCTATCAGAGATTAAACTAACGGAATTTATAACAGAAATTGCCGCTATTGATTAAGTTCTTAGACTTGCAAAAATCCAAAACTTCAATCACAGAGAGAATACAAAAAATGTTGTTAAATAAATTTGTTGATTTTACCTGAAACTATTACTTTGAAAGTTAGAAAACTGCAATCAAGATTTAAACGGAGTTGCAGAATCATATGATGCCCACAATAATTTTTGTGGTGGCGTGTTTTGTTATAATTCCAAATCTGATGATTTTGAATTGAACATTTGCTTAATCAAAGCCTGATAGCTATGTGTATCATAATTCACAAAATTAGGTTCGCCAACCAAAGGATAAATTCCGTCTAAACATGTTTGAAGTATCCTACAAAAGAAAAAACTCAAAACGAACTATTCAATAGTTTTGTATTGTAAACACAAGATAAATAAGCAAAATAACAATTATTTTACAGCTTTTCTAGCGCCCTAGCTAATGGGCTGTGAAACGTTGCAAAGCTTCCAGTTGAAGTTGTATTGTTGGTAGCACTTAAGAGGACTAGGAATATTTACCAAATAACGACGTGATTGTTTGTAGAACAATAAAAGATGCGGGTGTCCAGAAGTATTTCTAGAATTTTTCCATGTGTGCCGAGTTTGTTCGTTAATGAACTTCTGGCAGATGCACGTAAAACAGAAGATTTGAAGAAACATGATACAGAATTCGTCCTACTAGTATGCTTGATGAGCCTTGCTGATGATTGGCAGCAAAACCAAGCAGGCTAGAAAATGGAGAAATCTGATTTATAAATTAAATGATATCGATTGTTGGATGCGCAACACTAAAAAATTGCCATGACAAGTTTTGCTATTTTAAAAGCCTGGATAAAAATACAAATATGACAACAGGCGTAGATAACCAGCACAACAATAAGGCGAGAGAAATCGTAGCTAACGAGCAGGTCAGATTGTTTTGCGCGGGAAATTCATTGTGCTTATATAGCTGCATGTCATACGTGAATAATTTTTTGATTGTGTGTTTTTCAGTCAATTAAATTGCTTATTTTTTAAAATTAACTTACAATGTGTAGACGATATAATTTGACCCGTTACATTACAATTTTTACAAGAAAGCTAGAGCGCTTTGTTGTGTTACAAAATCCCAAGGGTGATGTGCGCCATGAATCTTCAAATCACGTTTTGTGAGCTTGAAGTAAACACTAATCTCATTGTATTTAACCAGTCGTCTAACAAAATAGCAAATTTACCACAAGTCGCACGCACTGACGTGTTTCAACATTCCATGATCATCATCGGATACGACGGCAAACTGACTAGCGATGATCAAACCGCATTGCATATATATGGAAAGCAAAATTAGATATGCAGCTCTCACATCTAGTAGTCTTGCATACATTGTACTTGGAACTTCATTTCGCTATTGCAATTTAAGTTATCAAGTCATTTGTTCGTGGATTGTGTGCTTACGTATTGGTCCATTGACAGCCAATAAAATTGCTTATTTTTTTAAATTAACTTTTAAGATAACAACGATACTAATTAACCTGCAATTTAATAAAATTTGTAACGCTCTAGCCAGAATGCTGTCCAATGTTACAAGGTCGAGAGGGCAAGGAATACATTCAGTTACTTTTGAGAGTGCCAAGGTGACAATCAACGTCCAATTCCATGACTGCTATTCATAGGAGAGAAAATTTAGATGTTCAGAATTCCTTCTAGAGACTTTCTACGTGTGTTCTGTTTGTGGATTAGTGATATCCTGATATGATAAAGTATTTTCACAATCAAAATTAAAAATATCAGCAAGTTTGTACACTTTTTCTAGTCCGGTAGATAAAAATTTCAAAGACATCTTAGATGGAGGCGTTTCTCTAAGACCCTTTGGCAATTAATTGTAAATTTTGTAAATTTTTGAAAAAGAGAAAAACTTGCTCGCAACATTCCCCACCAAAGGAGGAGATATTGTCAAATGACCAGATCTAGTTCCAACTTCATGACTCTTTCTTATTGGATTCATATAGGCACCAGTCCACTGGTTCAAATGGAAAACTTTGATGCAATAGCACATCCTCCGAAACCATAAAGGATGCAGTGATACAAACTGTAATCTAGTGGCGTATATAGTGCAGGAGATAGGACTAATTTGTTTCACAACTTTTCTTTGTACAGCTTCTATCTTATTAGACAAACCCTTTGTTAAGGGATTCCAAGTAGCGGCAGCATATTCTAGTATCGGTCTAATCCATATTATAAACATTTTAAATTTTATCTCATTTGATAAGATTTTTCTATTTATTAGTGCCCATCTGTTCTTGGCACTGCCTACTATCCATTCAATATGTTTCTCAGCAGAAACTGTACATTGAATAGTTATGCCTAAATCCTTAATTTCTTTCATAATTTTAATCTCAAAAACATCATTAATCTCAGCATCATGAAAATAAAAAATTAAATTCTGTTCCGTTACCTATTATTAAAGCTCTCGTCATTTTATTGTTTATTCTCAGCCGTAGTGTTATCAAATACCTACTTAAATCATACAAATCTAGTGTCACATTATTTTTGGAGAATTCGACATTTTTGGATCAATTGGAAAGATTATTTGTAAATCATCAGCGAATTTGCAAACTCGGCCGTTAAGGATCTTAGTTTTCAAATGTGCTAATACGATTTGACATAAAATTTGCCCCAAACTTGATCCCTGTGGAATTCCACTTGTTACTCTTTTCGATTTTGATATCAAATAATTTACATGAATACTCATTATTCGATTATATAAAAAGTATCTCAGTAATCTAAAATCATTCGGATTAGTATTTAATAAATTAATCGCCTCCAAAATAGCGTCAAAAGATATAGAGTCAAAAGCTTTTGAGATATCTATGAATACAATTAATGCATGTAACTTTTTCTCATCTAATGTAATTACATGTTTTCACATAGAGAGCATATTAGTAGTTGTCGATCTATCTTTTGTAAAGCCATGTTGGCATATATCAAAATCAGCCGGCAACATACGTTCTAAATGATCTAGTATCAATCGTTCTATAATCTTCAAAAACGAAGGGATAATAGAGGTTAGTCTATAATCACTGGCGCATGTTGGCTTACGGACTTTTGGCAACGGTTTAGCTACTATCGTTAGTATATCGATTGGAAATTTCCCATTCTTTAAAATTATATTTATAAAATTGCAGAGCGTTAAAGTTAAAGGTAATTAAAGTAGATGATCAATCGAAATACCAAGATGATCTTTCTGTTTTGATATAATTTTTAACATTAATTTTATCACTGTCAATAACAAGTCCTGGTTCCTGGTCATCCAAAGGATCAAGTAGATCTATGAAATTGCATTAATTCTGTGGATTACATATCAAATTTCCAAATACTTCATTCAATTCACATAGAAATTCATACTCAGTTTTATCCACAGGTAATATGAGCTTTGACTTTTCCTTATATTTACTGTAATCTGTGAGGAGTTTGTATCCTAGTCTAGGATTATTCTTCAGTTTGGCCAAAATAATTCTTTCTTGTCTTTGACGAATTATCAGCAGTGATGAATTAATTTCTTTATCAATTAAATCTAACCTCATTTTTTTAATACTATTCATAAGACTACATTTCATTATATTATCTCGTTTAATTCTTAGCTTACATAATTTCCTATTGATTGGCTTCGGTATAACATCCGTAAACATAGATGCCCGAAATATATCAGATAATAGCAATGAAACAGAAGAAACAAATTCGTCATTGTTCATGATATAAAAACATTCATAATCAATAAGTAAGCTTAATTCTCTAAAATCATTCCAGTTGATTCTGGAAGATTGCACATGTGCATTTTCAAAATTAAGTCTCTGTGCATTGCTACACGAAAGGTTCCATTGTAAAATAATTTGTTTGTGATCCAATTCTTTGAAGTAGTTTACTACGTCATAATTGTGTGAGTTCAACGCTTCAACTTCTAAATATACATGATCTAAGCATTCCGAACCTCTAGTTGGTTCCTTTATAATCTGCTTGAGATCATGATTAGAAAAAAAGATTGATTATTTCACAGTCATGCAGTTTATTTATATAGTTTATATAGTTTGACTCGTCGCATTAAAAATTTGTAACGCCTTAGCTATGGCATTGTGCAAACCTAAGAAGTCCACTGGTTGTGGTGAACCATAGGTGGCCCTTAAGGGAGATGGATACATTCATCAGCTATATAAATGAAAGCACCAAAGCAGAGGTTCATGCTGAGAAATCTTTTAAGAATCTATTTGTGTGTGCCTTGTTCATAAGTTAATCATTTTCTATGTAGATGCACGTAAAACAGTACATTAGTAGAAGCAAAATGTGACCAGTGCTGTTATTAAGACAGTGAGTCATATTGATGAGCCGCGGCAACACCAAGATGGCTGACAAACGTAGAAATCCGATTAACAAGTTAAAATACAGCGATTGTCTGGATGGGCAACAACAGCGTATTCACATAACGGACGGCAACGTGAATTGCTTAAACGGTGTAGGTAAATTCGCAAATTAGACAAAAGGCATAGATAATCAGTGCGGTAAAAAGGCAACAGAAATTGCAGGAAATGAGCAAATTTGAATGTGTCGTGTAGGAAATGCATTGTGCTTATATAAATACATGCCGGGAGTTGTTCGTTTATGTTCATTACCAATAAAAACTGAGGGCTCATGCATAAGCCATACGTTGCAACTGTATTGTGTGCGATCAATATATCATAAAAATGACATGTTTTAAAATATTTTCTTCGGAAATGGCAAAATATCTAAGAACTGTTCATAGACCCTACACAATTGTTTGCTAAGAACTGTTAGATATTTCTATGAGTTATACGTAACGTAAAGTATGTTTTACTTGGTTGAGATAGTAGACATGAGAAGCTTTAAACCCATATAGGAAATATAAATCGCCAGAAACTGGTGGTTCTATAAAAGATTCCAATCTGCCTACGTTTAGCGAATTAGGTATCGCATCTTGAAAAAATCTGGAAAGGACCGCAATACTTAAATTTTAGTGATGCTTTAGCTGCGGCGATACCAAAAAATACTTCCCGGAAGCAGTGGAGCTGCGGAGTAATGAAGACAGAACGAGGGGCTTGTCTCGTCTGCTGGACTGATCAATTACTTAAATGAAGTGAAAGGCTGGAATCATTAAGTTCTGGTTCATCCTGTGTGAATAACAAAAACGAGAGCTTACTTGGGCGACATAGGTCCATGCTATACAAGACTTTTGGCGTAGACGTGCGAATAGATTGGCGTAAACGAGAACACATTGCAAAGAGGACAAAAGGTAATGCATCAACCCAATTGCCATTAATGGGCGAGAATACTAAAGCATCTTTGGGTTCCCTATGCATTTCCTCTACCGTGCCATTATAATGTGGGTGGTAGGCAGTGTTCTGGCGTAAAGTGCATTTTATGAATAGCAATGAAGTTCTGAAGTAATCAAAAAAGAAGAATTTAGCTCTATCAGTAATAGCCTCCTAAGGAACACCATATTGCGCTATCCATGCAAAGATGAGACAATTACTGACTTTATCAGCAGAAACGGTGTCGAGAGGTAACAACGCAGGTCATCGAGTAAATCTATTGATTATGTCAGAAGTTAATATAAATTTTAATCCTGAGTAATTTGAAGAATTTTGATGTGGACAACGATTTTGCGAGATGTTGTTAGCAATTGTTTCAACTTAGAACGAGTGTTCTGAAAAATTTTATTCGATTGGTACGTAGTACGTATGGAGACACGTCACTTAAAGTTCTGCATTACTACCTGAATAAAATAATGGAATAAATGGAGTAAAATAGATTAAACTAGAGAGTGATAGGCATAATTGGCTTGTGCGGCTGCATGCCCCTGAAGTACACAATTGATTATGTCTCCCAGAGTTTTCAGATGTACATGATTGCGTGACGAGCTACGGATATCTGCATATAAGTACCATCGCGCTGTTTTGCTTGTAAGAAAGATGGTATTAAAATGGATTCTCTGAAAATCATAGAGTTTACTAATAATAGCGAAGACGAATGCGATAATTACGATATAACAAGTTATGAAAGCGCGTCCGCAAAAAAGATTTGTTCGCCCATTATTTGGAAAATTTTTAAGTCACATTTAAAAGGATGTTATCTGTAAAAACAATAAATCTGCTACAACTTATAATGCTAAAGAATGGTCGCATCTCATCATTGATTGCAGCTATTTATTTATCGAATTTGTCGCTTTAGTTTATATTGGTTTTGCAGTACGAGAGCAAAACAATATGTTCACCGAAATCTGTTGAACTTTTGCTCAATAATGGCCTCACTCCCGAAATTCGATGCATTAGTGGTAAGTAGGAATGATTGTTTGTATTTTGTATGTAACAGCATAACGACATTTGGTAACGAGTTTGTAGCATTGTAGAGCAATTCCTCGAAATAAAAGAGCTATAGCTAAGATCTTTCAAATTCCTAAGTTGCGTATATAAAGGATATTTTTGTTTTAATGGGCCAGGAAGAAACTTTTGATAGAATTTGTGGACTCCCAAACTTTCCTGTAAGTCTTTAAAAATCATTTCCTCGAAATAGTAGAGTTCCTGCTTAGTTTTTTTTAAATACCGATGCTGAGTACATAATAGGATACTGTTGTTTTGATAGGCCAGAAAAGAACTTTCGATAGTAGTTGAGGACTCTCAAGATGTCCTGTAAGTCTATGAAAATTTTTGGTGATGAAATTTTCTTGATAAAATTTGTTTTAGAAGGCTGAAGCTGAATTACATGAGGTATTGTAGAAGGTGTTGCGATTTATGTAAGAGGTTTTGAGGTGTAGCTTTTTTCTTTAGCGATGCTATGATATTCCTACATATGCCTGGTAGCTGACGTCGAAAGAAATCAGGTTCGTGTGACGTGCTTCTAATCAGTCTCAATACCTACTGACGTCAGACCCCTTTTCCAGTGTCGTGATGTGAGAAGGCTAAGTCGAATTACCATACGTGTTTTATGAACAATGTTGCAATGTAAATTAAAATTCAACGTTAATCAAAATTGACCGTGGTCTAGACGGCAACATAATAAAATATTGTTAACTAAATTTAATATATGGTCACAAAAGCATAAAGTCAAAAAACACAATGAATAAATCCAGAATGTCTTAGCAGAATAGATTTGAGTCACGGATAGTCAATTAAGAGCACACAAAACATAAATCCTGGCTTTGACAGTTAAAACACTATAATCCACTGCATGCTACCGTCGTACTACGCGCGGGTGTCTATTGTTATTAAACGAACCCCTATTAATTACAAATAAAATTGCAGATCAAGAAATCTCGATTAAAACTGCTTGAAACTAACAGAGATTGTTTTTAAAATCACAGTTAGGAGAAACCTAAGGAGAACCGGATCTGTCGATATCGATACTCGATGGGTTGTAACGCGGAGCCGTGCGTTACATTATAATACGATTCCTTAGTATATAAACGGATATAATTAAATTATCGTTCATTGCATAGGTGGTTGTAACAATTATTGAAATTAAGTCTGCAAGCTTGATAATATTACTAATATTATTGTGCATAAATTTGTCAGTAAAATATAGGCGTCGTATAATGTAGAAAAGGCAATTGTTGCATTAGACTGTTTTCGTCTTTATTGGGAACTAATCACGTACTCTTCAGAATTTGCCGCGGACAGATTTCGAACCTGGGCACGTCACACAAGCTAATGAGCCACTTGCCGCACGCTATATAGTAATTTCATTTATATTCGAAAGTATATATTTTATTTATATTTCCTAAAGGTGGAGTCCATAAGACATCTTTTTAGATCTAAATTTCCATCTAACAAAGCCAATCTATCATTATAGAAAAAACATCATGCTACATGACGAAGTGGTTTTGAATTAAATGTTTACATACTTCAAGAGTTTCTAATAAGGACGAAATCGCTCTAAGTGATAAATTTTCTTTGCTAACTTAAAAAATGCAAACATAAATATAATGAGATGTGTTTATATCAAGCTAGCAAACTTGATTCAAATAATCAGGGTGTCTCAGTGATTAGAGAACCAGATTCCAAAGCAGACGTGCCCAGGTTCGAGCCCTGTCCGCGGCAATTTATGTCCAGTACGGAATGAGTTCCCAATAAGGACGAAACCGGTCCACTGGCTGAATTGCCTTTTCTACACTATACAATTCTTAGTTTATACAGACATAC